>PVKA01006756.1:0-81660 GCA_004027165.1 Ctenomys sociabilis | reverse complement strand
TCTTATGTACATATAACACATAATACCTGTCCATAAAAGATGCATGACTTTGCTTGCTGAAACAGAATGGAAGAGAGAGAGAGAGAGAGAGAGAGAGAGAGAGAGAGAGAGAGAGAGAGAGGAGAGAGAGAGAGAGAGAGGAAGGGAGAGAGAAACATTAGAAATGGGCCATTGGAAGGGAGGAGGAAAAAAAGAGAAAATATGATGGAGACATGGAAGGAGTGTAAAAGACAGATTTAACTTTTTTATTGAAGAAAAAATAGCAATGAGACAGTTTCAAGACAAATTAACAGGACAGATTCAATAATTAATACATTGCATACTGTTTTCATAATGTTTTGGTATTGTACAAGGTGCATACATGATATTGTACTTACAGACATTATTATAGTAGTTGTCCTTAATGAGAAACTTAAGAGAGTATAGCTGTATCCTTATCTTATTTTTTATAGCTGAATTGTATCCCAGATTCAATAATTAATACTATCTACCTTGTTATCTTCCTAGTGGTTGTCCATACATAGTACTAGAAACTGACATAATAATTTGTCCGGCCACTATTAGTGCAAACCTTGCTTCCCATAGAATTATGCAGAAGTACTGCACATTTATCCTAACTGTACTGATTATAAAAACACATTTTGGATCTGCCTTTGTATCTCCCTTTTTTGTCTAGATCTATCAAACCACTATAGGTGCCTGAACTCGGTGACACAATCCAACACAGTCCAGCATTCCACAACAATAGTGAGTTATCTGAAGAAGTTGTTGACTGTAGCCATTTACAGCTCAACTTATTATTATGGCCCCGCATTATACACCTCATATTTATACTTTTCTGCTGGATGGTTAAGACCTAGATAGAGCAAAACCTATATAAGAAAAAAAATGCAGCTTTTGTTTCTGATGAAGTCAGTGAAGTCCCCTCAGGGTTTATCTTATAATCCTGTACCTTACTCTGTAGATCCTTTGTCTGTGTCAGCCATGTGGATGAGTCACAGCCATTGTTTGACCAGTTTGCTCTCTGTGAGAGCCTGAGAGAAGGTTTCCTCTCCATGTTACTCTCCCAGGCACACTATAGATCATCGATCGCCTTCCTCTTTGGCTCCATAATCTTCTTGATTAGAAAATTTGGGGCAAAACTGAGTTTCATGATGTTAGAGTACCGGTTCTTCTATGTCCTGAGTTTTCACTGACCTTGAAAATCTAGGACCAAAATGTTGGCTGACCTTGCAGCTCTTCTATTTCTCCAATTCTTGATCTGTGAACTTAGGTTGTTAATCATCCAGAAGAAAAGCTGATTAGTACCCTGCAGTATATGCAGTTCAGTTTGCTCTAACGGACTAAATTATTATTTGTTGTTGATGCATAATTCTATTTGCTGTTGATGTATATTTCTATTTTCTTCTTTTGACTTCTGACACTAGGGAGACTATACAATATTTGCTTTGTGTGTCTGGTTTATTTCGCTTATGAGTATATGTTCAAGTGGCATCCACTTCAGCATAAATGCTTCAAGTTTATCATTCTTTATAGCTGAGTAATACTCCATTATATAGAAATACCACATCTTTTTCAACCATTCCTCATGTGATGGACATCTTGGCTGTTTCCAAGATCTTGCTATCACAAATTATGCTGCTAGAAACATAGGTACACATATATCAGTATGATATAATGATTTCAGTTCCTCTGAGAAAATTCCCAGTAGGGGGATAGCTGGCTTGAATGGAATTTCCAGTCCAACTCTTTTGTGGAGTCTCCACACTGATCTCCACAATGGTTGAACCAGTCTACACTCCCACCAGCAGTGGAGAAGTGTTCCTTTTTCCCCACAACCTCTCCAACATTTGTTGTTGGTTGATTTCCTAATGATAGCCATTCTTTCTGGAGTGAGATGGTATCTCAGTGTTGTTTTTATTTGCATTTCATGGATGGCTAGCAATGTGGAGCATTTTTTCATGTATTTATTCACTTCTTTAATTTCATCCTCTGAGAAGTGCATATTCATCTCAGATGCCCATTTCTGGATTGGGTCTTTAAATTTAATGGCCCTAATATATCTTAGTTCTTTATAAATTCTAGAGAGCAGACCTTTGTCTGATTGCTTATTAGTTAGGATTTTTTCAAAATTTGTAGGTTGTCTTTTCACTTTGTTGACAATTTCTTTTGACTTGCAGAAACTCCTCAAGAAGAGTTGATCCCAGTTGTCGATTCTTTCCAATGTTTCCATGCAAATATGTTTGTTCCAGATTTAACTTTTATCTTAGGAATAAGAATGTACACTTTGGAAAGAAAAGAGCCTTGTCTTTGTGAAACAGAAATAACAAATATTAATCATTTATTTCATGTATTCCTTCAATAGGTATTCATCAAGTTATTTGTTTTCTGTCACTGTGAGATCTTCAACCTGTATGTATTCAAGCACATTTTTCTCTTTGTCTCATCATCTCAAAATTTTGGAAAATAACATAGTTTTTTCTGAACTACTTTTCAGGTATATTTATTGGCTATGTTATTTGTCTCCATAGCTACATAAAATCTATGCTTCTCTGGTATAATATTCTCACCATTAATAAAGACCTCACATCAGAATTTCCAAATCATGGAGCTGGGGAGATAACTCAGTAGAATAAGCGCTTGCCTGGCAAGTGCCAGGGCCTGAGTTCAATTCCCAGTTCCACCAGAAAAAAAAAAAAGAACTTCCAAATCATTTTCAAAAGATGAAATACATATCATATGCATATATATATATATATATATATATATATATATATATATGTATATGATTACATATATAGTATGTGAAGTCTTTCTTAGAAGATGATTAAGGATGGGCCATAATAACATGGATAAAGGTGTTCTCAGAAAAAATTACAATTTTTCAGTGATGATTAATACTTTTCAGTGTCAGACAATTACAATCTCTATCTGAAATATATTTACTAGCTGTATTTATTTTATTGAGCAGTTTGTGTTTCTTCACTCACTTTTTTTCCTCTGAGTGCAATGCACAAGCTTAGCAAAATGGATATTTATTCAATTTTTGTCCAATGTTTTCTGTTATCAGTGAGGTGATGGGTTTCCCAGTCAACTTTGCCTCTAACAAATGGCCAGAGATCAGCCAAACTGCTCTGCGATCTTTTCTACAAGACCTGTGTACCATATCGCACCCACCAGGATGCTCTTGACAGAATGTACTGGAAGACTCAAGTGCGAGCACCTGCCATGAGGTGGTCAGGCTGATTAGTGCAGCAGCTCATTCATCTACCTTCCAGCATTGCCACCAGCCAGGTTGGCTAGCTACCTGCCCATCACAGCCTATTCATCAATGTCAGAGGGAGATAAAGAATAATTTCTGCCTTTGGCATTATTAAAAGTATATTAGAAGTGAAGACTCTTTCCTCAGAACTCTTTCAGAGCTCTTCTTACTTCCTATTATTATCTCTTCTCCACTTAAAATCTGGAGTCAGTGCCAGCACAGATATTTATTTTGTTTGCTTCTAATCTGCAACACCTAGGAGTTGCCATGTCATAGGTGCTTAGTCAATATTTGTGAATTAAATAAAGGAATGTATGAATGCCTTATTTGCCAACTGAATTACTTGCCTTTTCCCCAAACCAATCATAGGACTAGAAATATCACAGGTTGTTTAATGGTTGCTTATTTACATTGTTCAAATCTTACTTCTGCTTGCTATTAGAGACGTGTTTGGGCAACTAGCCAACAGTCTCAGGTGTGATAAGACCCCTGTGATTGACTCTGATCCATCATAGTTCACTTGAGTTGAATGAAGAAGTGTGATTCTTGAAATAAATTGGGCCCTGGAAGTAAGAAAGGGAGCACACTGGTGCCAATTTGACATATGGTCTGCTGTAAAGGCCGTGGCTAGAGACTTTGTGTCAGAGCAGAAGTACAATGGGTTTGGAGTAGAATTAATTAAGAAACACGTGCGAGCCACCAGGGCTGATGGCGCATGCCTATAATCCCTGCACTAACTCTATGGGAGGCTGAAGCAGGAGGATTGTACATCTAATCTCACTAGAAAACTTAGGTAGAATCTGTCTTAAAATAAAAAAGAAAGTTAAGGATGGTGTAAGTATATGGCCTAGGGTATAGTCCCCAGTAACAAAGAAGAAGAAGCAAGAATGAGCTAAGAAGTAGCAAAATCCCTTTTCTAGCCCCCTCAGGAACCATGTGGGTTGTGGAAAGTAGCTGAGTTGTGCTGCTTGAGATTGCCCTGCTCTCTTCATGTCTTTACACACCCCATCTGCTTGAGGCTTTCTACCTGCCTAATGTAGTGTTTTCTATTTAATTAAATTTCTTGGTAGAACTTGATTTTCTTATCCTGTTTTTAAAAGAATATTAGGAATGCTCAATCATGGTATTACAAGTTACATGGTGAAACGAACTGTTTCAATTATTTTATTTTTATTTAACCACATTAAAATGTAGATCTCTAGACACAGGACTAAACACATTGTAGTAAAGTGTATAAAATTTGCTTCTTCTTTTCCTCAGTATATTTGTTGCTGCTAGAGATGTATTTCGGACATATTTGGACAATTAACAAATAGTCTTAGTTTAGTTTATATTATTTTATTCATTTGATACAGTGTCTCTCTATGCATTTCAGACTCACTGCAATCCTCCTGTCTCAGCCTCCCCAGCATTGGGATTGCAGGCATGTATCATAGTACCTGGATTCAGGACCAGCACAGTGCACCTGTGGTCCTGGGGCAGCACAGCATGTGATGCTGGGGATGGAACCAGGTCCTGATCACCGAGCTCTTTCCCCAGACCCAACTGTCTTAGTTTTGAAGGTTAAAACAAATTATCTTTTCATCTATCTGCACATCATTGGCCTTTTCTATTGTTTCATGAAAGATTTTGCAAAATATCTTCATACAAAATGATAGAGACTTTGACAGTGTTCAGATAGATTGGTCCATCAAAAAAAGGAAAAAAAAAATAGATTTTGCTTTTTAAAATCTGTGATTCTTTATTTTATTTTATTTTATTTTATTTTATTGAAGTACAAATATAAATCAGTTTCAAGACATCTTAACAAGACAGATTCGATGAATTAATACATTGCAAACTGTTTTCATGATGTTTTGGTATCGTACAAGGTGCATACATGATATTATACTTACAGACATTATTATAGCAGATGTCTTTTATCAGTAAATTAAGAGTGTAGCTGCTTACTTATCTTACTTTTTATACATGAATTATATCAGTAAAATCTGTGATTCTGTCTAGAATTTTTTGTCTTGCATCCAAGTGAGGGAACCTTTGTAATGATTAATCTGAGAGTCTCAATACTGCACCTTAAATAGCTGTAAGAATAAATTCTGCAAACTCCACCTTCTCCCTTACAACTTGAATTTTTTGTCTGTTTCCATTTTTTTTTTTTTTTTTCTTGTATTTTAGTACAGGGTCTACAGGTCTTACTACATAGATCAGAGTTGTAGTGATCTGCCTGTGTTCAGCCGCCTATGAGCTGGAATTACAGGCATGAACCACCACACACAGTCTCAATCACTGTCTCAGTGTGCCCTGGGGGCGGGGCCAGCATGGCAGGCCAGGGATCAAACCAGCTCCTGCGTCTGCCTAAGCAGTGTTTTCTTTCCTTCCTTCCTTCCTTCCTTCCTTCTTTCCTTCCTTCCTTCCTTCCTTCCTTCCTTCCTTCCTTCCTTCCTTCCTTCCTTCCTTCCTTCTTTCCTTCCTTCCTTCCTCCTTCCTTCCAATACAGGGAGAAAAACTGACCTCAGGTGGGTGACCTCCAAACGAGAAGCTAAACCTCCAAATGACATAGGGAAAAAAACGATCTCTGGACCTGACCTATACGAGTTCATGTTCTCTAAAACCGAAGAATGAATTTTAGGAACAAACGGAGGTTATGGGCAGAATAGATGTATTAAGGGAAAGAAAGCTCCTGTCCGAGAGAGGAACAGGAGGGGGGACCCGACTGGGTAGTTCCTTCCTTCCTTCCTTTCTTCCTTCCTTCCTCTCTTTCTCTCTCTCTCTCTCTCTCTCTCTCTCTCTCTCTCTCTCTCTCTCTCTCTCTCTCTCTCTCTTTCTTTTTTTCTTTCTTTCTGTGTTTTCTATCATTATGAATTTAATAATGCCCATGTTTTCTCCAAGGTTTATTTATGATTCAGTAGTCTTACTTGGCACAATTTTAGGTCTTTGGGGATGAGCGTATTATAGTTTAGATCTAAAATACCTTCCTTATATTCCATAAGCTCATTGGTTTGAAATTGAGACTTTTGGAAGGCAATTGTGTCATTAGCTGAATGCTCTGTTAGGAAGTGGGGAACACTTGGAAGAGTTGGGACCCTGGTGCTGGGACTTGAGAGGGTGTATTCCTCTTTCCTGGAAGAAGGAAACACAATCCTCAGTCTGTGTCTCCTGACTGTTACTGGTTGGAAACTTTCCTCTGCCAGTCTGTCTTGCCATCCCATTGCTGCCCTGGAGCCGGATAACCATGGCCTGGCAGACAGGGCCAGGCCCTCAAGGAAACAAGATGAAAGACAAGGTGACTTTGCAACTTAGAAGAGACAGACACTCCCATATGGGCCAGACCTCAAGACAAAAGAGGAAACAAATACAGGTACATACTTCCCTAGGGATGGGCACTGGGGACTGACATTCTAAATAAGTATCAACCACCTTGATAGAGACAAAAGGAGTCACTAGCCCAACCCCCAATAGGAAGACACTCTGTCCCTTATTCATGCCCGCTTGCTACATGACTTGCTTCCTCATTTGGTGCTGGATTTACACAACTTTACCTGGGCAATGGTGCTTGTGATCTCGTTGGTTGACTATAGTTTTGTCCCACCTCATGCCCACTGAGGTGAGTTCCCATGTCTTCTCCAGCTCCTTAGACCTGCCTCACTGCATGGTTTTCTGCTATAAAAGTTCCTGGAAGAGACAGCTTACCGGGGAAAATCCACTTGGCCCCCCTTCTGTCCCTCTCTCTCTCAGATAGGAGCTTTCTTCCCCTGAATAAATATGTTTACTCAGACAAAAAAACAAACAAAAAAAACCAAAACCATAGCCTGGATGCCCTGAGATATGGAGCTGGGTAAGCCTGTCCTTCTTTCAGGGACAGGTGTCAGCTGCTTGGTCCCATTGTGGAAAAAGCTGACCAGGACCAATGTGAAACATATTTCAAAGAGCCTGTAGTCCTTTTTTACGTTGGGGTTTCAGGTTTCTTTCCTGATGTTCTGCTTTTGACAATCTGAGGATTACATTAACTGGAAAAGAAAAGGTAGAAGCTGAATAGTTCTGCTTCCATCATCATGTATTAATATGATTCTATCACTCCAACCAAGTAGCAGTATATTTATTCCTTGAACCCTCAGAGTAAAATAAATGATTTCCTACAAAAATAGGATTAGCTACACAGGCTTGATCTAAAGACTATGTGGGGGTGGGGGAGATAGCTCAGTAGAATAAGTACCTGCTTGGCAAGTGCAAGGTCTTGAGTTCAATCCCCAGTACTTCAAAAAAAATTAAATAAATAAAAGACTAGATGGATATTGAGTCCTGGTTCTGCTAGTTATTGGGGGCATAACTTCTTTCAGGCTTCATACTGCAGAAAATCACAGTCTTGACTTGTAGCACTGTTGTGGAAGTCACACAAGATAATGCCCCAGAGGTATTTAGCCTAGTGCTAGGCACATAAAATTATTAAAACTGGTAGCTAATCTGTCTTAATTTTTAAATAATCCTTAACTGAAGTAAGGAGAATTAAAGTCTGAGAGGATGTTTATTGCAAATGGTAAAACTATAGTTCTAAGGATTAAGGTGTGCTGCCAGGGATCCAGCTGTTGCTTCTGTACTGTGCCATACAATGGCTACTGTGCCCTGCACTTGCTTTTAGATCTGCTGTAATAGAGTAACACCCATGCCAAGGGACAGCTGTGGCAATTTAGCTCCATGTGTAACCACAAAGACCCAGAAAACCAGTTCAAACTTTTCTGAGCTTTGACCTCTTGAGTGCTTGGGACACACTGGAGACGTTTTTCTCCTGGGTTTTACCTCAGATACCCTTTGGAGTGCCTGATAGTTCAGGCACTACCCTTTGAGACTTTCATTTTCCCTCCCTTTGCAAACATGAACTGTGGGTCCTAGCCTATATCTGATGGGTACTCTCCTTCTTGAGAACGTGTTAAGATCCATGGATCTCCAAGGTCCTAAGTCATCTGAGGGCTTCTATTTTAAAAGCCGTGCTGTCTGTCCGATATCCATGCGTCCCCCATACTAATCTTGAAAATGGACTGACACGTTTTTCTGCTTTCAGATTGCCTCAGACTTTTATACTAAGTGGTGAAAATGAAATTGTCCTAATTACATATGTACTCTGATCTTTACTACAGCGGTATTTACAATGGTAAAAAAAAATCAGAAACAGTCTAAATAGTTTCAACCAGAGAATGGTTAGGTAAATTGTGTCTCATCATAAGATGGAACACTAGGTAGACCCTAAAATGAATGAGATAAATCTGTATATAAAATCATAAAAAATTTCCCACAAGATTGTCGAGTGGAAGTCAAGCAAATTGCAGAACATTGCAGATAGTACTGGCTTGTGCCTGGGCATGTGAACAATCGCATGTGCTCTAACTGAAAGGCCAGAAACTGAGCTGCTAATAGTGCTCACCCTGGAAGAGTAGAAGCTGAGGAGGGTATGTGAGAATAAATAATTTCACTTTTATTTAACACAGTTCTATAATGTTCAAATGACTTACAATAAGCATGAATTCTTATACCATTGCAAATAAAACTTAACTAATAAAGGCTAATTTTTCCTCCTTATTCAGTGTTATTCATTGATTAAAAAAAATGAAAAATAATATATTTTCTATATATTGTCCTTCCACTCATCATCCTGAAATTCAACGATAAAAATTACTGTAAGGGCCATGGAATCATAGCTTTGATTTGATCCCAATTTGCAATGTAAGAAGCGAGATTAAAGTAGAAACTTAATTGAATGTTATCGGTTCAATTTATATTAAAAAATTTTTTTTAAAGAAAAATAAGAGGAAATAATATTTCTTATATCATTTCTGTGTTGAGGACTTAAAATGATATTACTTTGAAAGGAAATAGCCCAGAAATCAATTGGATCAAACAAAACACTGTGTAAGCAGTAGTTCAATGTTGGGATAATGTATAGAAAACCCAGTGCTGGTAGTTCCATGATTACAGATGTGTGGGTGTTATTTTAATAAAGTTAATCATAAACTAGGAGGATACAGGGAATTTTAAGTATGCAAGCACTTGAATAGGGAGATGGCAGGGAAAAGTACTTGAAGGAGAAGTGAGAGGAAACGGAAAAGAAGGACACATTGGAAAGAGAAGAGGGGGAGAGAGAAATAGAGAGAGACACAGAGAAAGACAGAGACAGAGATGGACAGAGAGAGGAACAGAGAGATAGACAGAGAGACAGGGAGGCAAAGAGATGGAGATAGAAACAGAGAGACAGAAACACAGAGGGGATCCTTACCTCTTAAGTTCTCTTCTCCTTGTTCCTAACCCTGGAATCTACTTTAAGGTAAGAGAAGAGCTCTGAGAAACCCTAAACAGAGAAAGAGAAAAGTTCTCAGATGTAAGAGGATTTGTCTTGCTCTCCTTTTTCTAGAAACTTGAGGTGTAAAGTTAGGTTGTTTATTTGTGCGCGTTCTGTTTTACATCCACTAAAAATTCCTTCTATAATTTAGGTTATCATACTCTGTTTAAGGATTTCTGGCAGCATGAAGCTCATTGTGTCATTGGGCAGAATGCTCCAGAGTGTGCATTTCTAGAGAAAAAATGATGTCCCAGCAATCCCCAGAGTCATCTAGTAGAATATATTGTGCACTGTATTGAACTCACCAAGCCATATTTTTCTTGTGTGTTGGGGGACAGTCAGGATCACAAGCCACTAGACTTCTGTATATGTGTAAAAGGGCTGCTTTAAATTATTTTCGTGATAGTAAAATTTTACTAAAAGTAAGAAAAGGGGGCCCAGGGAGATAGTGCAGTAGAACAGGCATTTGTCTGGCAAGCAGAGGGTTCTGAGTTCAATTCCCAGTATCACAAAAAAAAAAAAAAAAAAAAAAAAAAAAAAGTAAGGAAAGGACTGGGCTTTGCAGAGTGAGTTTGAGTCAAATAAAAGTAAGAAAAGAAAAACACTAGACAACAGGAGGTTGGGCCAAGGTCAAGAGAGAACACAGTGGCAGAAACTGAATGTGGACTGTGTTTTTAAATCACTCATTCCTCCTGCTGCCAGCAGGTCTAGGCTGTCCTGTGGAAAACCCACTCAAGTTCTGGGGAGAAGTGCATAAGCAGGACTGTGGGAATTGTGCTAGGCACGTGTTCTGGGATTTTGTAGTTAACAGGCCACACCTACTTCCCCAGCTAGCTTTACCATATCCTAACTGCTTATCTCATTTTCCTCCAGAAATACAAATACCTTTAATTCTTTACAGGGTGCTGAGGGAGTGGAGGTCTCTATCTTGCATAGCGTCTTCAAGCTGTACACCCCATCTACTGGGAATTATGTGCCTTCCAAATACACTAGCATGTTGTGGCTTGCTGGCTGAGTTGGAGAAATGAAACAACTTCTCAAAAGAAGCTGAGAAAGTAGTGACCATGGAGTTGCCTATTTGGTGGGAGAAAAAATTTCATGATTAGCCCAAATATGAGGAGTTAGAACTTCTAGTCTCTGCCCTCAAGTCAACTTTCCATCATCCTCTGGCAGTAAAAGTGTAGCTGTTAGGCTGATATTGTTGGTGTCCCTGCAAAGCCCAGTGCAGTGCTTGGAGACTGTTCAGAGGCAGGTGAATCTAGTTTGTAATTGATTCATGGTCCAGTGCTGGGATTGACGGGGATCATTCTAGAGAAGATAACCTGCATACAACATAAAAGACTCAAAGAGGCTGGTCAGTTCTCTCTTGCTTGTTTGCTTTCACTGTTTTCCAGCACTATGAACTGCTGCCCTTCTGCCAAAGGCTACCTTCCCTTGGAAACAGCAGATAATGGACTGAAACTTCCACAACTTGAGCTAAATAAATCTTTCCTCCTTTAACTTTGGTGTCAGGTATTTGGTCTCAGTAAGAAGAGAAAAGTAACTAATACAGTGGCCATCCAAGAGCCTCTCTCTAACTTTTTGGGAAAAGAATGCCACTGGAGAGGGTTCTCATCCTAGCCTTTAGGGTAAGGCTCTCAAAGCAGTTCCTTTTTTCCCCTTATGAGTAGAGAAGGGTTTTCTTACGTCAGTTCAGTTATTCCCAGTCGTGCACTCTGATAAGGGCAAGCTTTATTTCTCTAAAGTCATTGTTGTCATTTTTGTTCATTCTACGGACACAGACTCAGGGTCTTTGATGGCTTCGTTGGTCCAAAATGAAATACATGAACCTGTTGCTTTGTGTCAAAAGGTCTTGGTCATGAGAAGCCTCAATCTGATTCCTGGAGAGCTGAGATTCCCCAGGTAAAAGGATATAATCCAAATATTGAATTTTTTTTGGAGGAATGTTGGAGTCTCTTCTGTGGGGACTTTATATCCTACAAGAATATTTGAAAATCCAATTTTGCAGTTGCTTTTGAGGTGGAGATGTAGGGAAATGGAGCATGGTTTTGGAGTGCTTTTCTCTGTTTGATGACTGATTCACCTTTTCTTGTTGAGTGACCCTGAAGAGATCATCTGACGTGTTGATTTGATGCCCTAAAGTTTTAAAGATCAGAACACCTATTCTGAAGAATTTTTATCACTCTCTTTATTGACATAATGGTATTAAAGCACTTAGTATCACATTGTGTATAATCCACAAATGTTATTTCCCTCTTTGCTTTCCTCCACTTAAGACTTGAAGAGAGATGAAATGAAACAAAACTGTATATTTATTTATATAGGAAAAAATTTAACATGTAGATTTAATAATTGATATTACCAGATGTTTTTATAATTTTTCTTGGATCCAAAAATACCATGTTGTATTGAAAGTTTATTTCTCTTCTCTAACAGCATTATTTCTGTATCAAATGTGAAAAATGATGTAAGTACACTAACACATATTGAAAACTCTTTACCTTTACCACATCTATAGAAAACTCCCTGCTCTATGACTCTGTCTTTCAAAAAAAAGCCCTGGAGACAAATGACCCCAGTTCATCTTTGTGCCTGAATCACATGGCATGAGTGACAAGCTCACAGTAGGTATTATTAAATATTTATAATTTTGCTTGTATTCTAAGTGCAGTTTAGACTTTCAAGCACTTTAGAGAGAATATATAATTACCCCCTACCAAAGCCTATTGGTAATATATATTTTAGATCAGAAATCCAGAATCCAAAAAGATGATGAGTCCCTAGACATGTCAAAAGTACAAAAAAGAAAAAAGGTCTGTAACAAAATAAAGCATGGTAACTCAACAACCACCCAGAATACCCAGGTTTCCTCTTCTTTAAAGACCGCTGAATGTATTAGCGAAAACTAAAACTAAGGAAATAAAGAATCCAAATTTGGGCTACAGAAGGAAAATAATGCAGGTGAACTAAGCAAAAAGTCTAACTGTACAAAAATTGCTCAGGCCGAGTAAAGGAGACCTGGAGAAAGAAAACGCTTTGACATGACCACTTTGCAAATTACAACACACACAATGTATGAGCAAGAGAATAAAAAAGAAAACAATGCTCAGTAGCACATAGATAGAAACTGGAATAGTATAGGAAAGTGTCAAAGAGAAGAAAGTGTCATTTGCCAGCATGGGTTCATGCTTTAGTAGAAATGGAAATTAAACTAAAGTTATAGTATGAATTTGCAGCCAAGGTTTCATTGAAAAGTCAGAAAAATAAAGAAAGTATTCCAGATGAAGATCAGACTGGCTCACCTGCAGAAGAACAGAAACCAAGTTTACTGGGTAGTGCAGTGGGGCTGAGTCCTTGGTAATCATCATCTAGTCCTGGATTGGAAGCTCCTGGGAAATCCTCATGGCTTAAGGGGCAGTTCTCCCCATGAGATGACCACCTCTGCTTATGGAGGTTTCAGTTATGGGAGGCTCTGCTTTTTCCTGGGATCCAAGTGACTCCTGTCTTATGATGGTGGCTGGAGAATCCCAGGCTTTGCTCCAAGTTGAGGTCCATCAGGAGCTGAATGCTGTAAATGCTGATAATGAGCTGGCCCTCTGAATCCTGGCAATTACCTGCATTGCTATTACAATGGGGAACGAGGGAGGTTAGATAAATTTAGGGCTCATGTACTTGTTCTGTCAGTGTTTCTTAAATGAGTAACCTGTTTATATGCAAATCTTAAAGATAATAAAGGGCCCGAAAAGGTTAAGCTTTGCTCCACTTTTCTTACCTATTGGGCTTTTGCAAGTCCAAGAGAATAATCACAAGTCTTAGCTATAACTACTTTAGGTCCTGATTGCCTAAAAACAAACACACAACCAAACACCCAAACACAGAACATACTTTTAGTGAGTAACAGGTTAAGGGCTCAGGAGTTTGTCCTTTGTCCCTACAGTGAGCTCTAAGTTTTTTGAAAGGACTCATTGCTTTTGGGGAATTCAAACTATGGTGTACAGAAATCTCTACTCCAAGTTCCTGAGAGTTTCTCTCTCCAGTTCTGTAGTGTAACAGAGAGCATGGAGTTTACCTAAAGGTACTGGATCATCTTGTAACATTTGTGTGCTGCCTGTCCAGATTACTCCACAGGGTAGTGGTGGATGAAAATGGATATATATATATATATATATATATATATATATATATATATATATATATGTAACACAGCTTATGGAATTAAAAATTGGAGATATGGAAGGGCTGCAAGGTCAGCCAACATTTTAGCCCTAGCTTTTCAAGGTCAGAATAGACTGAGAACATAGGAGAACCTGTACTGTAACATCATGTAACTCAGTTGTGCCCCATATTTTTTTTTTGAGGAAAAAACTTTCTTGGATAGAAAAGCTTCTGTTGGAGAGGGACAGAAGGCGGCCCTGAGTGGGTTGCCCCATGTGCCCCACATTTTCTGATCAAGAAGATTATGGAGTCACAGAGGAATGTGATTGATGATGTATAGTGTGTACCTAAGGAGAGTCACATGGAGAGAGAACTTTCTCTAAGGCTTTCACATAGAGCAAATTGGTCAAGCAATGGTCATAACTCATCTACATGGCTGATACAAACGATTTACAAACTGAGGTACAGGGTTTCAGGGTAAGTCCTGAGGGGACTTGACTGACCGTATTAGATACAAAAGTTACATTTCTTGTTATATAGATCTTGCTTTATCTTGATCTTAACCATCCAACAGAAAAGTATAAAAATGAGGTATATAAAGTAAAGCCATATTAATATGCTGATCTGTGAAAGGCTCTAGTCAACAATTTCTGTGGATAACCCACTACTGTTGTGGACTGTTGGACTGTGTTGGAATGTTTTGCTGAATTCAAGCAATTGAAAAATTTAAATGCCAATGGAATGCCCATCTCTGAGAGGACTAAATAAAAAAAGGGGATACAAATGAAGGACCATTTTGTATTTATACCTACAGAATAGTTAGTATAGATATACAGCTTCTTTGCTCAATTCTATGAGAAGAAAGATTAGTAGTAATAATGTTTTGACAGGATATCCTGTCTGCTTTTTGTCCTGTGGGAGACCAATAGGAAGATAACAATGTAAAATGTATTATTTATTGAAATTGTCCTATTAATCAGCTTCGAAACTGTCTCATTGATATTTGTCTCTCAAAAAAATAAAATAAAAACACATTTCAGTTCAACATTCAAAACCAAAGGAAGATGTATCAGTTAATCAAAGAAAAAGAACATCTGTTAAATTAAGAAATCCAGTCACCTTAAAAAAATGTTAAACTTTCTGTGAATTTCTCTGGGACCCAGAAGAGAGCTATACCCCTGATATAAGGCAACATTAATTCCTTGGCAGGTGTTCCTTAAATCCTCATTGACAAACAAATACATTTGCAGTCATTAGAATTAAGGAAATAGATGTGGACCATTAGTAAGCTTGAGGATAATCTTCCCTTTGTCATATTAAAGAATTTCAAGATCATCCAGCTGTTTGTATCATTCCCTAGAGAGAAGTGAAGACTGCTCATTGCATCCTTACAGGATGTAATGCATTATATGATGATGATAGGTAGATAGATAGATACATTTACTCTGTCATTTAAAAGTAACACCACACACAAGTTTTCAAGTTTGTCTAATATAAGGAAACACTGTTAATTGTCACATGATAGGAAAAGCCACCTGGGGCCTTTGGTATTTAATTTATTCCACACAGAACTCTATTCACCTAACTTTTTCCTATTGTCCTTATAAATTCTTAGGGGCAACTTAATCTGATGGGACTTCAGTTTGCCTAATCCTACCAGTGTACAAAGCCAAGAAGAGGGTTTGATTCAGACACAAACAGGAGAGAATATTTTGTGGAAATCAGAAGGAAATTATATTACCCACAAAATGAAACTCCTATTTTTTCCCAAGCTTAACTTATTTTAAAAAGTTTAGAAAATCTTTATTTTCTTTTCCTCATGTTAATTCTGAAACACTGCTTCCAAAAAGAAATATACATATATATGGAATCTAAAGGCTTACACATGACTTTGTTACCTCTGCACTTCATTAAGTTTTAGTGAGATGGAATTAAGAGGAAAAGTTTGAGTCATATTTTTGAGGCAGGGAAGTTGTCCAAGTCCCTTCCTCAGGACTACTAGAATTAGAATAAAAAGTGAAGTTAAAGCCATGGAAGAAACACATTCCTGTAGAGTGGCGGGCTCTGAGAGTTATCACAAGCAGGGTATAATTTTTACATTTGTACCAAACATTTTGCTGACTGCTTCGCTTCTCAGAATTCATTCTCACCATTGATGCAGTCTGATCCCATCACAGGATGGAATAAAGTATCCCAAAAGATAAAGAGTAAAGCAGTAGCACTGTTCACATCAGTGTTAATGTTTGCACAGTGTTTCCTCAACAAGAAATGGCCCAGCCAAGCCCATACGGCACCAGCTCTGCGAGCTGCACAGCACCTAACTGTTGAGTGCTAGCAGAGCTCAGGGACATGAGTGGTCTCATTTACAATGTATGATGGAAGAGTATGATGAAAGATTAAAGTAAAAATAGTGACAGACACATTTCCATCAATCTTCTTCTAAATAATCCTCCTTGCTTGTCACTTTCCAAAGCATTTCTGGAAGTCCATATTCTTGTCTTTTGTTGCCTTGATATCCTGCAGCAGTTTATCTTTCATGATCATTTTGACTTTGGAGGTGAGCTAGAAGTCACTTGGGGCCAGTGACGAAGGTGGATGAGGACACTGCATAATGTTCTAAGGATCCTCCTTCCCACCCGATGGCACTCAGCAATCGTAGCAGTAGTCCTCACACTTTTTATCCTACTATATAAAGACACTCATTAAAGAGGATTTTCATAACTGTTTCAGAACATGGCAAGGAAGATGGGATAAGTGTGTTCAATGCAAGGGGAGGTGTTTTCAGGAGCATTCATGGCAATGCCTTTGTAAGTTCTTTCAGTTTAAACATTCACTATGTATTTTGACCATACCTTGCACAGAATGTTTCTACAATGACATTTTAAAAATTCTTTCCATAATGCTTTACATATAGTAACATTTGTTGAAATTTTGCTTTGCTGTCAGAGACCTGACATGACAAAGGATGGGGTGGGGGCTACCTGGGAGGAAAACAAGTCGGTCAGAGTGTGTGCATGTGTGTGTGTGTGTTGGGGGTTCCGATCATGGATATTTGTTATGAATCATTTAAGAATAGAAACATTTATTGTGTTCTTACCATAAGGACCGCCTTTGGGGCTAAATAGTTCTGTCAGTGCTTGTCAAGAGTACTGTGGAATGATTACTGCTTTCATTTAAAAATGGAGAAAGAAGGCAAATTGGTGGCTGTGAGGCTAGGGCAACTGTCTCTCATAGGAAAACCAAGTTTCTTCAGAGAGATTGGTTTATATGAATGGAAGGAGGTAAAGAATAGAGCAAGTTACTAGAAACGATTACCTGAGCCCCAATTTAGCTACTTCTCACCTCACAGCCTTTCTGCCCCCAAAGAGTGAGCACACAGGCTTCCTTGTTGTTTCCACTCTGGAACTGAATGGAGATAAAGGAAATGTAAGCAAGGTTAGAATAGAAGTGAGCCTCACTCCCAAGTGGAGGAAGGAAAAAATACCTGTGTAGGGTTGAAGCTTTCCCCATAGGGTTGAAGCTTTCCCCGTGGCAGTGACAAAGCGAGGCCTTGTCACTCCACTGGTTCACTCAGTGAATAAGAAGCTTTCACCCCCATTTTGGTCAACTGTAAAATAAGTGGAAATAATACCCAGCTCATTCATAATTAAAAGGGAGTGACATTAGAAAAATCACAGAAGTGAGATTTGAAGAGATAACATTTCATGGTTACACAAGATAAATTCAGTGCCTTCAGGTAGGTAAACATTAAAATTCAAAAGAAAGAAAAATGGAGTGAAAAGTGTGTAGAGCCAGCTGAGAGCATAAATATACAAAATCCTTTTAATTATATTTGTGAAATCTAAACCAGTGGTGGCTAATGTACGGCATCTGTGTTGCAGCAGGCTATTTGAGAGGTTCACCATTGTTGTTGTTCTACATTTGGATAGGAGGGTGGCTTTTGGATTACTTCACTGGTTTGTCTGATCTTGACCCACTTCAGAAAACAGTTTCTGTGTGGAAGTTATAAATTTTTCAGGTGAATAAAATTGTGGAATGCTTCCACTGGCGCTTGACCTCATAAACCTTAATTTCCCCTGAAGTTTGCTATCAGAACCTTGCAGTCCATTTACTTCCACCTCTAGATGCTCATCTGCCCCCCGTGGCCCCCCGAAGCTGATTTGTTATCCCAGAAGCCAGGGGGACCAGAGAGCAGCTAATGCTACATCAACAAGCTATAGTGTTGCATGGGTACAAACAATGTGCAATATTATTGAAATTTGAAGAGAATTCCTATGTATTGGTGGAACCGAGCAAATGTATACAAGGGTGGGCAAATATTTAGTGAATGTTTAAACTAAAAGAACCTCTTACAGTAAATGACTGTATTACAGTAAAATCCGCCTCAAAACACTCCTCTGTACTTGGAGCACACTTACAACATCCTTCTCGCCACTTTCTAAAGCAGCTCCGGAAGTCCTCTTTTTGTGAGTGTTTTCACAAGGTGTGGTCTAAATTTGGTGAGAGTTTTCGGCGAGTGCTCCCGCAGCAGAAAGGCAGACTGGGAAACATGTTAAGGTGAATCCTCGCGTACCTTCCTCACTAGGTCCGGTGCTACGCAGTTCCTGGATCTTTCCCAAAGTCAAATGACCATGAAGGGGAAATCTTTTAAGTGATTCAGAACAAAAGCTGCCATGGCAGGGCAGCCAGACACAGAAAGAACTGGGACAAGTGTGTTGGAAGACAAAGGGCATGCGTCTTCTACTGTAATCACTTTTAGAAAAAAAAATATTCTCCAGTTTCTTATCACAGCTTTTTTGCATCATGCCAGTTTGTTTTTGTTGCTTTTTATTTCTGAATCTTAAGAACTGGATGCATCAGTAAGGACAGACTCATATGTTAACTTTTATATGCTAATAATTTATGCTAACTTTTAAGCAGACCTGTAGAAAACACTTGAAGATTTTTAAAGTGATTTTTCAAGGAACAATTCAATCATAGGAGGAAAGAATGATATTTTTTAATGCTTTTTAATGGAAATTGGTGGATATGGTATTCTTCTTGATACGTACATTGTAAGACTAAATATTTTCAACAAATGTCACTTTGGAATATCGATACAATGTTACATAATCATACAGCATAGGAATGTTTTCTAGTTATTCTTTTATTCTATACCTTTCCTAAAGTCAAAAAATACATGTGACTGTTTAAAGATATATGAGAATATTGTATCTTTAATATTTATCTTACTAAAAAGAAAAGGGTATAGTAGGGCCTGAAGGAATGTTGTCACTAGGGTTCCTATCAAATGTGTGGAACGACTTACTGTATTTCCGATGCCTCTAGAGCCTTGGGGTGTTTCTCACTGGCTGTCAGTTTCCTGTGCCTAGATGACTTACCGGAAAGAAACTCACATACAGTTTCCTTGGTAGTCATTCTCACAGATTTAATCAGAGTGATGCACTTGCACTACGTGACTGTAATGAGTAACTCCATGGGAATAGTAATACAATTCAGTGATAAAGTCCACTACGCAGAGACACATTCCTGCAATATCAGGCTGCAGAGAGGTCTGCTGACCAGCACGGGCTCAGACAAGCACGATGTGAAAACTCAGAAAGCGTGTGTGGAGTGAGCCTGAGAGTGGATGAAAGGAGCAGGGTTATCTTGAAAACTCTTTGCCAGAGTTTGTTTAGTTGATTTCCCCTTCGATAATAGTGAGAGCATTTACCATTTATTGATTACTTCTGTGCATAAGTGTTTTATGTAATTATCTTATTGAATTTCCAGAGCAACTATGAAACAAAGATATTCTAATACTCATTTTACAAAATACAAGAGAATTTTGCTCAGAGATGAATTAATTTATCTGTAATCCTACTTTCAAGGAGGAGAGGCAGTGTTGATAATGAAAGCCCAAGCTTTCTGAACAAAAGTCCTCTTGTGACCTCAAGTGAATGATGTTAAAAGAACCAAAGGATACATAATCATAGTCGTGTTCACCAAAGTGGAAACCATATGCCACTATATACCTTCACTTTCTACTAAAAACAAATTTTGCTTGCATGATTTCAAGGAAAGGTGTAGTCATGTAGGCTGTGGCTTAGAGCTTGGGGCACAAGGAGTTAGACAGGTAGGGTGAAATGTAAGGAGTTAAGTCTTCTATTATTACTGGTGAATAATTTGAGGATAGAAGTCAAGCTTTAACTTATCTTTCTGTCATCAAATACAGAAGCATTAACAAATCATGTTATTTTAAAAATTTTGGTACTCCCCATATCTCTGCAATGATGAGCTTTTAACAAATGAATTCATGTTTAGAAAGAACGACAAGTTTTCCTAAGATCACATAACTACCAAGGGATGATGGTTTTGCCCTAGACTTTCTGTAGCAAAACTCTATTGATTATTTGAAGAATAAAAAATTAATGACCTCATAGTAGGCAAAAGATCTGCCTGGCTTTGGAGTCCACTGAACCTAACACAGTCTTTCATTCACATAGCTTCATTTATAAGGATAGAAGTTATTGACAGAAGTTTCAAGTTTATGAATAAACCCATATTTCACTTTGCAGATTCTGCCTGTTATAATGGTGTTGCTTCCCTTGAATTTTCTTAGCATATACCAGGTAGAAACAGGACTGAGCATTGGCAGAAAACTCCTTCATTACCAGACACAAAACATAGGAACTCTTCTAGCTGTTCATCAAGCACAGGATACTCCTTTGTTTTATTTGAGGCAGTTTAGTTTAATTTTTCTTTATGACAGGTTTTTGCCTCCAATTCTTTATTTAGGGTATGTCTCAAAACTTTTTCATTTTGTAATCCCTTTGAAGGTTTCCACAACCCTCAGAAATACCTTGAACCACTTTGTTATATAAAAAAAATAAGTATGGAAGAATGAATTCATCTGTTGAGAGAAAGGGTAGGTGATGCTTTCTGCCTTTCTTGACACTAAGGAAGGGAGGAACCTCAGCTCTCCAGGCAGGTGGAAATGAAGGAAAGACCTCTTCAGGGAATACTCATCGGAAACCAGTAGCTTTGCCTCCTTTGCACCTATTTCTTGCCTTCTATCCCCAATCTCTCCCTTTCCCTAGAACCCGTTCCTCCTCTCCCTCTGACTCCTCTCTGCCATCCTCTCTTACTCCTTCCTTTTGGAGGAATCCAGTGATTTCATAAAAGACTTTGATTTCTCCCTTTCCCACAACTCAACCAGCTCCTAGAGCTAAGCTCACCCTCTGACACAGAAAGCCCTGCTGCCTAATCCAGCCTTCTCTTCTGCACTGACCTCAAGTAAGTAAGAAGGCAATGGTTGTTTTCCTGATGTGCAAGATTTAGCTCCCAGCCAATTGGAGCTGGCTTTCTCTTTAACTTCTTCTCTTTATTTCTCCCGGTTTTCCTGAATTGGTCAAGTTGCAGCTGTTTTTCTGTTTAACTTCCCTGAGTTTCATTGAAAATAAACCACTTCCTGACGTAGTGCCTGGTCACAGTGTCCAAAGCGAGTAGCTTACCCTAACTGTGGAGCTAGAGGAAGTGAGCTCTGGGCATTGTTCTCTAGGCAACATTTGCATTTTCACTTTTGGCAAAAAGGACTTTTACGGGAATCGAGCTTAAGGCGTGCCCTGATATAAAGATTGTGTGCAGGCACTGAAGGTGCAAATGCCACCAAGACTGCCCATGTCCCTGGCTGCCCCCTGTCACCTGCTCATTCCAGGGACCTCCCTGATGTCTGGTTCTTATCTGCTCTTTCCTGTGGCCATCAGCTTTGTGATGTGTATGGGATTTTCTGTCACTGCTTTCCTCTGTGGTTTTCCCTTGTTGCTGCAGCTGCACACTTGCGTTCTGTGACTGCATGGTGACGCAAAGTGTTCTTGCTTACTTCAAAACTCTGAGCTGTGCTTCACAGTCCACTCACACCTATGCTAACACATTGTCATTCCCTGCCACTTTCTCCCTCCCTGGCTGGGACAGCCAGCAGTGTCCCTCACCCTATCTGTGCCATCTGTGTTAATCCTTCTGCTCATTCCTGGGAACAAAGCTGAAGTTAGTTCTGCTTCTTGAAGCTTGCCCAGAATCTTTTGACAAAAGAAATTGTATGACATGAGGAAGTTCTTATTCTTTTCCCAACAGGTAGCTTCATTTTCCATTCTCTCGTTTTCTGCTTTCCCTTCTTTCTTGCAAAATAATTCTTTCTAACAAACACTGTCCTGGAGGATGCATATGAATCTTAGGAATTAATACAATACTTAATTCATATCATTGCATATGAAATTCTACAATCTAATTTTAGCAACATGTGCTCAGAAATTCAAATTAAATGCCTAAATCTAAACATTTTAAATCTGTCTTAAAAATAATACAACAGTTTATCATCTCATAAAGAATTTCTGCTCATTTTCTAGTCACTGAGGTATTTTTAAAAATGATCAATATGCCAAGACCATTGGCACAGATCAATACCTGGGGAGATGGAGGATATTCTTTAAAATCTCAAACCCTTACATTTGGAAGTATACAGGATGTTCCTGAACACATTTTCTTACATATAAAATAAAGAAATCATCAATCCCCTTTTTATCCTGGAGATAATACAATCTTTTTTCTTTACAAGGTTATACAGAATATGCTGTGCATGTTGTCACCATAGTTTTGTGCCAACAGCAGTTTATTGAATTTACTGATCTTCCCATAGTATCTGAAGCACCAGTGGAAACAGTGATGGTTGAATAAAACATAATAAACAGTTTTAGATTAAATGTGATTGTGCTTCCCCTTGATAGCTAGATTTAATATACAGAAAACAGAAACAAAAATGCAGCTCCAAATTTATCAACCTACTTAACAGGTTTTAGTTTTTGGTTTTTTGTGTTCTGAATTTACCTTATCATGGTCCTTATCACTTCACAAAGGGACATCTTGATAGAAGTAGTAGGTGGAAGTAGAAAAACTAGGGTTAGAAGACAACGTGTCAACATGACAAGTCCATTTCTAGGTCTTGAGCAGCAGCATTGGCTCTTGGGGCTTCAGTTCCTCATTTATGAAGAGGAAATAACAATTCATAAATTATTGTCAAGTTTATAGGATTCAAGACAACATATGACAACAAAGTGTCTGGAAATAAGAAATATAAATAAAATGTCACGGTGTTTTACTGAATTACATTGTTTTACTCATGTACTGTTACCTCTACCAGGCTTACAAGTTTAAATGCAAGTGGGGGGGCTTGATAAGATTTCTGAAATACTGGAAAGTCTAGAATGTGCTAAGAAATCACCTCCCCATATACTGATAATTCATTTCCCTTATGTTTCTTGCTTTAAAGTTTAGGTCATTGTGAAAATGTAAACACTATTATGATTAATCCTTTTAGTCTTTTTAATAGTCACTCTTTGAGGTGAATGGATTTATTAGCCACCTTCCTTTCAGTGGGATTTTGTTGGGAAAACATTAAAAAGAGGGGCTTAGCTTGCTGGAATTGCAGGACTTGTGTTAGGAAGGAATGTAGGGAGGAAGGATTACAGAAAACTGCTTTTGGGGAGACAGGAGGATGCCCCTTGCTCAGGTGCAGTTCCTTTCATTTGACATTCGAGACCGTCATAGTCCTTGGGAATCATCTTAGAAGCTGATGTTGGAAAATATAAGTATCCTGCCCTTGCTTCCAGGCCTCAAAGCTCAGGGTGTGCTTATTTGAGGGGGGCAGCTGTAGTGTTCAAAAGCTCCATGGCTAGCTCAAGGGTTTATTTAACTTGATAACCAGAGTCCCAAAAATCAGGGGCTCAGGAAACATTTTTCACTGAGTGCTCCCTAATCTGTCCACAGACTTTGAAGTGAACTATCTTTAATTGTCGGTCTGTCTGTCTGTCTGTCTTTCTCCCATTCTACCTTCCTGCCTCCCTTATTTCTTTTTTGTATCAAAGATCAAACTTAGGACCTTGAACTTGGTAGACCTGCCCTTGAGCTGCTGACTCAGTTTCTTAAAGCGGGACTTTCATTTTCCTTTCATGATATCTAGGACCAACCTCAAAGACATGTAACACCATAGTATTGCCAATTTAATTGTAACGTTTTGTTGAAAGACATCTAGTTTTCCTAAGTAGAAGACTCCAGTATCAGCGGCTCAATCATCCATGCATGGTAGCGATCACGTGCACCTCTTCCCCGTAGTGCTTGTCTTTCACAAGCAAGCTTCATTTTCATTTCCCAGAGGCGGAACTACAGTACGGTCTTCAAGGAACTCCCCTTGATAACTAATAAATGTAACCAACTGGCTGCTTCCGTATGACAGGATTCTGAGTATTGATCATTAATCTTACCTTACCCACTTGCAGGTGTCAGTAAAAGGTTAGATGTCCCGAGTAACTCACCCAACTCACACTCAGGTGTAAAGGGCACAGGCAGAGTCTCAAGACTTCAATACTAAAATTTACAGCTTTGCACAAATCCCTAATTTTGAATTTCACTCTTGGGTCTACAGGCTTGGGCCCATTTTTTTTGTTACTGTTTTTCTTTTAATTAGTTTGTCACAGCCAAGGTCTCAAGGATTATAGTGTACATAAAAATCCCAACACTACAGAGTTGGCTTTTTAAAAAATTTTCATTGTTTCCAGTACCAAAATTCAGGAAATGCTAATGAAGTATTGCCAGATCAGCCTTGTTTGATCTTTGTTTGTGACTTCATCCTAGACTAGTTATTATTAGTGGCGGCCCTTCAGTCTCGAAGGCCTCCCCATTTGGATGATAAAGTATGTGACCATCTACTTAATGAGGGCTGTGGGACAGAGAATCAGCATGGATCAACATTTTTCTCTTTATTTTGGAAAAAATGATTGATTTATTTGTCCGAATTTTCTGCCTATGAAGATTTTAGGGTTCTTTTAGCTCATACTGTTTTTTACTTAGAGTGTCATTGAAATGTGAATGTCTACTGCATCTAGAATAATAGCTGTGACAATAAGTATTTATTGTGATAACATTTATTAATCACTGGTTTTTAATTAGTGTGATATTACATAATTCACACAATTACCTCGTCTGTTAAATAGCACTAGTGTTGGCCTCATTTAATAGATGACAAAACTGAAATATAGAGCGATTTGGTAGCTTGCCTTGGTGTCAAGACCAGGACCAGAACCAGAACTGTACCTAATTTCTGACTTCAGTGTCATGATTCACATCATTATCCTGAAACCCAGGCCTGCTTTTGTTTCTTTTCTACAAAGAACATCCCTTTACACAGCCATGGGATAAAAGTTATTGTCCCAGAATATTTGCCAGGTGAAGTAGACCAAGGGATACAAAAAGAGGAACAAATCCCACTCATCATGCTGCCATCCACAGCTGTGTCTATACATCCAAGCATATTGGTAGAGGCTATAAAAAGTTCAGCTTGCTGATTCAATGTATGTTCTAGTAGAGACTAAATATCCAGAAGATTTATTTCTTACCCTTTATTCATTTGTTATAACATGGCCCAAACTATCTAAATCTGTAACTTATATAGCAAATTCTATGTTACAAAATATTCTATAATTTCTAATGTTTGAGTTAGTTAAAGCTAGTTTCACCTTTTATTATTCGTGTGCATGTACTGTAAGAAGGCACTTAAGGTCCAAGATCAAATGAATGATGCGCAACAAACCAACCCAAGATTTGCCACAAGGCTGGAGCATAGCAGATACAGCTATACAGATGCATTTTTATCAAGTTACTGCTATGAGGAGGAGATACTGGAAAATGGTGTAAGTTTGAATGCTGGAAGTGGAGAAAAATATCTCTGAATTTCTGTGTCTGAATTACCCCACATGAAGAAGTAAATAAAATACTGTGCTTGAAATGTTACAGTCAGTCCAAGTGGCATGTTCAGGTGATAGACTCTTGTTTGGTGCTAAGAATTCAATCATTACTGAATTTAAATTTTAACCTGAGGAAGCCAGGGTGATAATAAATATGACATAAAAAATCAAATAAATGTGTTGTTGAACATTTTGCAATGTTTGGGGCAATATTTTGGAAATAACTAGTGGAAAAACTTTCTGGTTGTGACTGGCGGAGAAACAATTGAACAGAGAATGGTTACTTTGTGGACTGAAGAAACATAGCAGTGTTTGGGAGGAATTTATGTTTCAGTGGCCAAAGATAGGGAGCTCGAGGGCTGTGGAGGGGGCTGGGCAAACAGAGCCTGCAAATAAACAAACCCAGCAGTAGAATTATTTCAGGCTGGTGTAGAAGACTAAGTAATAAAGTGAGGAATGTTTGTGACAAGGTCCACATAGTTAGCATGAAACATTTCTGTCAAGCTATTGGGAGTTCTGTAGGGGTTGGAAAGCAAAACAAAAATATAACTTGAACAGACTGAGATTAAGAGATTTTGTAGAGACTATTGCTGAGGAAGAATGCAGGAGGAAGATGAATCCGGAAGTTCCTGAGATTAAGGAATAAAGCTGAGGTATAGAGTTTCTATAAGCTAGCACAGATCTAACTCTTCTTTTCTTGGAGGTGAAATAGAAAGCAGGTTTTCTTTTACTCAGCCAAACCAAACACTAATAAAATTGGCCAGCATGAATGCAGAAATCAATCATTCCAACCATGATTAATGTGCACATGTAGCGGAATTTCTGAAAGCAGGTACAAAGTATATTTTTTCCACCCTCACGTAGACTCTATAACATTTCCACAATTTGAAGACCTTAGAAAAATTAAAACACCAGCTCTAACTTTTAAGAGGAGTAGTCTCCATAGATGTATTTGGCAATAAGCAAATAGATTAAGTCAGTTAGTGATTTAAAAAAAAAAAAAAGTTTTGAAATGCCTAATGCTTTTATTGTGAGATTTAAGGCCTCTAATTTTAACAAACATTATAGATTTATTTTCATAAATATTTGTATGGAAGTCAGAGTGTTTCTAAGGGAAGTATCAACATGAAGAGTGATGCTCCTCGGAAAGCTGTTGAGATGCTGGAGAATTTAGCCACCAAAGGGAAACCAAGTCAAGTGTGCAGAAGTCATATTTGCATTTTGCTTTCTTTGCTTTGTGTTCTTCCTGCTCTAACTTCCAGTCCTAGCTTTGTCCCCTTCCTGTAATAGGATTGGTGCTCACAATGACTGTGGACCCTTACAATGGACTCTGAATCCATGTCCTATGTCCTTGTCAGTCTGGACAAGTGGCATGGCTGGCTCCCGCTGTTCAGTGGAATCTCCTGCTTCACGCCTCCTTCCTGCTGTCCAGGGGTTTGGCTTCTTTCCTGAACAAATGCTAACAGGTCAGTGAGTACACTGTGTGCAGATGATGTTGCTGCTCTGCCCAGTTTCTCCTCAGTCTCTGCTCCCATCTGGGGACTCTCCTTGGTGTACTGTTGTTCTTCATAGCCCAAGCCAATCACTGTGGGGTCCTCTTTGCCCACAAAATCTGGGAATTTCCATTGTTCTGGAATGATCTTTACTGAGCAGTTGTGGAGTGTGGATTGCAAGAGCCCAGCTGTCTCACTTGGGTCAAAACAACTGTGAGACAAAGCTGACTTTTTAGGGTTCACTGTAGAAATCATCATGGGGTATACTTTGGTTTTATTGGTTTCCTAACTGGCTTGTTTCACTCTTTTCCATTACCCCCTCCTTGGGTGTAGACATCACCACCACATAAACCCTTCCTTGAGGATCTGCTTCTAGAATAATGACCTAAGATAGTCATTAATTTTTGCTAGAATTATTATTGAGTTTGTTATGATTTCAGTTAAGACATGATGCCTTACTCAAATGACTTGCAATCTGCATTAGTCACTTCTCTGTAGCTGGGACCAAATATATAACACATATAACTTAAATGAAGCAAACCAAATTTTCATTCAGGGCTTCAGTGAGTTCGGTCTATGGACAGCAGGATCTGAAGCTGAAAGGCCATCCTCAAATTGCATAGTGGAAGAGTATAGGGGAGGAGAGCTGCTTAACCTGTGGTGGTCAGGAAGCAGAGTGAGAAGGGAGAAGACAGGACAAGGACCTGTCTCTCCAGTTCACAACTCCCATGACTCACCCCTTCTGACAAAGCCTCCTCCCCAACAGTAGATTGAACTCTGAATTAAGGGATGGATTAATTCAGTGATGAGTACAGTGTCTCCATCATTCCAAATAGTGTCATCTCTTTAAAAAGCCCATTTCTGAATTCATGAGACTTGCAGGGATATTTTAGATCTAAGCCATAACACCCTGTAATAATAACAGAGAATGCTTGTGTCAGACAAGGGTATTATGAGCAAGTGCCCTTAAACGGTGCTTTTAGGGTCCATAGCCAACTCCCCAGTTGGCTATGTGCAAGGAAATGTCTGCTTGTTAGTACAGGCTAAATTGCATTTTCACTCCGACTTACTGTTTTTCTTATTTATAAAACAGGGACAATCTCTTGGTAACTTCTTCATGAAGTTGATGTGAAGTTCATCTGAGATAATGGAATTACGAAGTGCCAAGCCTGAGCTCAGCTCAGAATAATCAATCGTTCATTAGCATTTGCTGGTTTCTTGCAAAGTGTATTATATATTTGCTAAAGTTAACAACTTTAAATCAAGACAAAATGACATGGATTCAAATTAGGGTTTAATCCTTTAAATCAGTGAAATTATGACTTTTAGTAAGGACTTCAGCTATCCTGTCCGCAGAATGCAACTCCTCCTCCCTCAAATCAGGGAAATTCAGTTTTAAATAGATCAATGAACAGAATTATAAGAGAATGATGTGTAACAAAGCATAAATTAATTATTTTTAAGGATCGAGGTCTTGAAAATAATCACTAACCTAGTACTTACTAGTGGTAAACCTTAATGTACACTGTATATCATCATGTGACAGAGTGGAGAATTAATTATAGGTATTAGATGCTGTGAGTAAACCTTTTATTGGTTTTGTGTTGTAGGGGCAACTGGTTAGCTTTATTAATGACATTAATAAGGCTCTTTATTCACTTGATCTCAGCATGAGTCACTGAGCTTTGCTCTGTTTCAACACAGATTTGATTGCTAATCTAGTGGACATTATGTGGATCTGTAGTGTTCTAAGTGAGAACGCTAATGAAGCTGGTCAGTTTGAACACATCACCCCAAATTCACACATCCTCTTTACTCTCTCTCTCTCTCTTACTCTCTCGCCCCCCTCTCCCTATAATAACAAAGCACAGAAAATTAGGTAAACATCCTAGAGGAAGGGATCAAATTACCAGTGTAGTTATGGAATATACAATAAACTTGTGAGAATGACCAAGGAATACCCAAAGTGCTTTTATAGCATATATATGAGAAGATTCACATTTTTAAAGGAAGGACAGCACAGTGTTAGTTTCAGCTCCCAGGACCTTGGTTCTTATAAGTTTATAAAATGAGATTGATAAGATCTTTTCTCTTATATTAAGTCATACCTTCTGTTTATAGTGAAATGTAGGAAAATATTTTGTGTTCTTTATAAAAATGTATAATATTAAACTACTTTAATTATTTTTGTGATTTTCTTTATAAAACTCTTAAATACTATATATGTTGGTTGTACAGGTAAGGGAAAGATATTTCACCCTGGGATAGCAAATCACAGAGATAATCAAGCCTGATTCAAACAGGTGTATCCACCTTTAGTCCATAGGCCACATGTACCAGGACAGCTAGTATACAGCTCCACAGGACTGTAAACTTTTAACACTATATGTGATTTTTAATGACTTTATTCATGACTCTGTTATATGGTGTGTATGCATGGAGTGAGGGTGACAGGAGAATGCTTGCCAGTGAATTAAATAGCACAATGCTTCCTGCACCCCTGAGCTGGCTACACTCTCAGTTCAATTTCAGGGCATTGCACACCTATAATGCCAGCACTCTTAAAGACTGAGGCAGGAGGAAAGCGAGTTCAAGCTCAGTCTAGGAAATTTAGTGAGACCCTGTCTCAAAATAAAATAAAAAGACCTACACAAAGGTCCTGAATTTCTCATTTCTGCAAGCATCAGGCAGATGTTAAGGATTTGTGAGACCCGAGGAGCTGTTTATTGCTTGTGCTTGTGTCTGTGAAGATAGACGTAAGCATTAATCAGAGAAGTACATTTTCTCATTTAATTAGCAAAATTGTGCATCTGTACCTTGTCAAATAACCTAAGAAGTTGAAATCTAATAGGAAAGGCTGCTCTGACTCTGCAAGTCTTGATTCATCTATGTGACTTCACATAGAGGGTTGTGTTTCAAGTTTTACTAAGTAGATGCCTCTTCTGTAAAGTATTCCATCTTTCCCTGTCATTTTCTGATGCATTATTCCTTCAATTTGGCTCTTATCCTCCTTCCTGTATTTATAAGTTTCCTATATTCTGAAAACTTTCAAGGCAGCATATCTCATTTGACAGTAACAGGTTATCTTTAATTTCAGATGTGTGTCACTTTCACCCCTGTCTAATTTTTTCAGTGCTCAACTTTAATTGCCAGAGAGTACTTAACCTACAAGAAATCTGACATTTTACTCTTCTAAATTAATTTAGGATGAGGTTATAAACTGAGATGGAAGTAAGCAGAGTGTGATTTCTCATACATTTTTATTTTCATGGAATGTCAAAAAATTTGAAAAAGGAAAAATAAGAGGAATTTAGAAAATCAGGCACTGATTGATAACTGCTTTTAAACAAACCAAAGAATCCAAAGTGAAATAATTTTTGTCTGGTGTCACGAAGTGTTTTACATTCCTGTGTTGCAGCATTGCTCCCACCCATTGAAGAATTTTTATTTTTAAGGGTGCTAATCAGCTTTCTGTCTCTATAACAAGTACTGACATAAATCAATTTATAAAAGCAGAAGGTTGGTGTTGGCTCCATGGGAGGTTTCTGTCCACGATTGCTTAGCTCCATGGTTTAGGCCTGTGGCAGGGCAGCACATCCTGGTGGCATTGTATGGCAAAGCAACCTGTTCCTCTCATGACCAGGAAGCAAAAGGCAGAAACAAGAACTGGGGCTCCACAATCCCCTCCCAGGCCACTGCCCCAGTGGCCTAAAGATCTCCTGTGATGCCCCAGCTCCCAATGCTTCCACTGTCTCCTGATATTGTTAGCCCAGGACCAAACTTTCAATGCATGGGTCCCTGGGGGACACTTAAGGTCCAGTTATGCCAGTAAGTGACCCTTGTCACTGACTTCATTTCATGAGAGAATATTCAGGTGATGCTTGCTTCAATGTAGGAAGCATTTCCACATGGTTGGTTTTATGCTGACCTTGGTCATAGTCTTGACAGATCATCATGAAGCAAAAAAGCTAGTAGCTTCTTCATGGCTCACCTCATCCTAAAATCTGGTGTAGGATGAGGGGAGAAATAAATTTACATATCCAGCACCAACAGTGATCTAAATAGTATTATGAATAATGACATGGGTAGAATACATCAGGAATTAAAAAACAAGTCTGATATTTGTATTCCTACTGTGTCATCGCTTTCTAGATCACAGATTTTTAAATTTATTTTAGAAACAGAAACTTTCTCAGTTTGGTTTTTCACTGAAGACAACAGTAACCACAATTGCCAAGTAGCAGGAGGAAAGTTTCTCAAATGGAAGGAAATTTTATTAACTCCCAAGATAGAAATGTGGTAAATTTGGTAAATTTAATAGAATTGTTTTATAAATTTGATTTGGTAAGGAATCACTGAAGGAAGAAAATGGTCATAAATGTCCCCTAAATCAATAGCTAACACTAGATACCAGAAATGAGATGACTGTATCATAAAACATTTTAAGTAGTGAAAATAATGTTAGTCAATTATATCATAATCCTTGACAAAGCCAGCCACAACTAGGGAGTCTTCATAAATACTCACAATATAAATCCTTAGAAAAGCGTAGGGAAGTTAGGAAATAAGGACCTTTGTGTTTTTTCTGGAGAATTTAAAAATTAAATGGTGAAAAGTCCATGAATCTCAATTGACAGTCCACATTTTCTCAATTCAAATCCTAATTTTTGTCCGGATTATCCAGGAGAGTATTCCTTACTTTCACGAGAAAGAAAACAGAAGTAGGTTTAGAACAGGAAATTAACTAGTAGAAAAATAGGTATGAAAGGCACCATGACTTCAAATCAGTGTGGCCCTAGAAAGAACTTCAAGGGAAAGTAAGCATGTCCACACACTGCACGAAGCTTTGTGTCTTCAGCTCATGCATTACAAAGACATGCAAGAGAATACTCAGTGAAACAGAAATGTGTAACTATAAATTCATATGTAAACATTTAAAAAGATTGAATGACATAGCGTATATGCTATTATAGTTGTAAAACTAAGAATATCTATTCTTTATCTCTGTGTCTATCTATCTGTCTGTCCGTCTGTCTGTCTATGTATCTGTCTGTCTATTTCTCTCCTATCTTCTCCAATCAATTAATTTCTTTATCTAACTGTAGAATAAAATCTAGATTTATGATTATCTGGTTATCACTGAAGGAAGACTGGTGGTATAATTTTTTTCATAGACCTAAAAAGAAAATCCAAACTTCGATCTTTATAATAGATAAACAAAAATACAAAGTGATTTCTGCTGTGGGGTATGTTTTTGGTAATGACACCTAAAGGTTTCAACATAAACCTGTTGGAAATACACATGCCATTGCTAATAAATCAAACAAGAAGAAGAGCTGGAAGGACAGCTGAACTTTAAGAGAAAGGAAGGTACTCTGGAAGTGCTGTGTCATAGGAGAATTCAGCTTTGGGAGAAGGCAGAGATGGCTGGGGAAGCAGTGGTCAAAGGTGAGTTCGTCAACTTCAAAGGCAGAATGAAAACAAAAGAGCAACCAAACTCAGGCAATGCCTTGACTGCTCCAATATATTTTCTTAAAGCATTTCAAGGGATGGGAACATGGGCTCAAGGAACACCTTTCCCTTGATCTTTTTCCCACTTAAAAGTTTGGGCCTGTAAAATTGAAAATTTGTTCTATATTAGACTGTTTTATATGTATTTACTAAGGTAAATGATTAATAAACAGCCACAGTTCAGTTCCTCAAGCTGCTTTTCTTTTATAAGGATGTAGCTGTGAGTAATTCTGGGAGAAAAAATGTGCGACAGGTTTCAGAATGACTTTTATTGCTTCATTAAAACTCTTGCAGTGTTTTCCTTTGCTATTACAAACTGAATGCAATGCAAGGAGAAGCTACCTACAATGAAGGCTGTAGGCACCCCACTCCCCATGTGTACTAATGTCTGCTTTTTGTTAGCTTTTTATTTATATTTTATCCAAAAGCTAATCCTCTTACTTTTTATCTGCATGATCTGATACATTTAAACTAAGAGGTTCTTTAGTACTGGATTGAAACCTAAAACATGTAAATAAACTTCCTGGATTTTCAACTCCCAGGGCCAACGGTGTTCTCTAGTAATAAAGGGTGGCATTTTCTCTTGATCATGCTTTTTGGTTGCTGTTTTTCTTCCAGCTGTTTTCTCTTCTTTTGTGTATTCAACCACATCCGTTGGAACTTATATCCTTGGATTTTTCCTCTTTACGCATATTTGTTTAATGGAGTCTGTTTTTATATATACAGGACGGCTGAGATGAGTGTTCTTATAATTCCCATCAGTTTTTTGGAAAATAGGAGTTAATGTTTAGAATTTTCAATTTTTAAATTTATTTTTCTAGAATTTTCACCTGGATTAACTCTGTAAGCTGATATCTGCAATCAGGGTAATGACACTGGAGACAGCAATGCATAATACAAAACCCAAAGTTGAATACCTACCTCACCTTGGTCTACTAAGTGCGTACCATTCCTAATGTCTTATCGGTTGTTACACATTCTTTAAAATAAATTAAAACAAAAAATTAAAATTTCTTGGAAGCAAGCACCAATATTCAATTTTTCCCTCATCTTGTATAACTGTACCTGTTAATCTGAGCAGCAGATTCAAAGACAAAAACAGATAATGTAACACTCATTATTAATTAACTATTCCTGTTTAGAAAATCTGTAACATGTGCATTGTTGTAAGTTACCCTGTTTTTGTCTCTTTTTTCTATTTTTTTTTTTTTTGCTTCTGTTTTTACTCTTCAAAATAAAACAATTAAAAAAACCCAATGGAATCTGAAGGAGGAGACACTTAAAAAAAAATAGGCTAGATAATTTTACTTTCAGCAACACCAAGGTATAGATTACTGAGTTCTTTATTCCCTTCAGAAATGAATATGATAAGGACTGGCCAGATAGCTCAGTGGACTAAAGCGTCTGCTTTGGCAGGCGCAGGAGTGGTTATAATACCCAGGCGTGCCATGCTGGGACGCATTGAGAACACAACTGAGACTGAGCATGGTGGCACATGCTTGTAATCCCAGAATTTGGCAGGCTGAGAACAGGAGGATCACTATGAGTTTGATCTGTGTAGTGAGACCCTGTACAGCCAGTACTAAATACATTAAAAAAGAAATGAATACGATAAATCAATTACTATTAAGTGCTGAATTCTGATGTGTGTGATATTGATTATACAGTTAGCAATTTGTATTGCTTGTCACAAGTGTGGGCTCCCCAGCTTTCTCCTGGCATTTGCACATTCTGCACACACACACTCCTTCCTTCCTTCCTTCTTCCCTCCCTCCCTCCCTCCTACTTCCTTCCTTCCTTTATTTCTCTCTCTCTCTCTCTCTCTCTCTCTCCCCCTCTCTCCCTCCCTCTCTCTTTCTCTTAACTAATATTGTTCATGCCTATAACTCTAGCACTCTGCAGACTGAGGCAGGCACATGTATTACCATGGCTTTGAAGCCAGTTTGATCTACTGATCTACATAGTGAGTCCAATCCCAATATATAGCAAGGCCTAATATATATATATATATATATATATATATATATATATATATATATATATGACATTATATATATATATATATATATAATGTCTATATTAATGTAATATACATACATACACACATTATCACCTCTGCTACCATTTTTGGTCATACCTGGAAACCTGAAAATCCAAAGTCACCTTTTAACAAACCCACTCTCTGTTGGGAACTTTACCACATCTGCCTATCTCACAATGATAATACCAGTAAACACTTACTAGTCACAGAATGCTAGTTGTGGGCCATGTACTTTCTTTTTTATTTATTTATTTATTTATTATTTATCTATTTATTTATTTTATTGAAGTACAAATACCAATGAGACACTTTGAAGACAAATTAACAGGACAGATTTGATAAATTAATACACATTCAATATATTTACCCATCTAATCCTTCCAACAAAACTTTGTAGGCTCCACAATCCACTCTGTTTTGCAGATGAAATGTTTAAACCATAGAAAGACTAAGTAGTTTCCCCCAGAGTTCTAGAGACAGTGAACAGCAAAGCAGTCCTGGGATCCAGGAACACAGGTGGCAGACATTGCTCTTAAATACTCACCACTGCAGGTACACAGGTGTGGGATGCTTCTGGAACCCACCTTCTCTCACTCTCTTTGCAGCTCTCTGAATAGGACTATGTTACCAAATGTTTCTGTGAAGGCATGAAGACGCCCAAGGGTGATGTCTGAGGCCAGTGTATTGGCATGCATGACACTAGCCAGAAGAATGAATTTGTTTTTGGGTTTCTGGGATGCAGACCAAGGAATCTAAGGGATCAAAGAGCCTGCTGATGGAAAGCTTTATTTTGTTTAGTTTAGTTCAGTTTTTTAAAATATATATTTGGTATAGGGTCTCACCACACAGCTCAGACTTGTAATGATTCTCCTGTTTTCAGCCTCCCTACCACTGGGATTACAGCCATGCTCTACCACGCCTGGTCTCAGTGGCCTGCTCAGTGTACCTGGGGCTGGGGCTAGTAGCTATGAATGGAGTTTATGTTTCCCATTTTTGTATCCTTCCTGATTGCAAACAGCCAGGCTTAGAAAAGGAGCTGAGTGTGTAAGGACACTAGCCACTGTATCCACGTGGCAATGTGTGTAAGGTATGCCCAGCTACTGCAAATTATTGCAATTGATTTTATGGGGAATATAAGAGCATGCTCACACTTTAAGACATATGGGTTTTGTAGTTGCATGCATACAAAGTATTCTATTAAGACTTATTCAAGACAAGAATGCAAGACAGAGAGATAGAATAAATGATAATTCATATTTGTCACTAAGATATTTACAATTGAATTATATAGTCTGTCAACTAATCTTGTTTATAGACGAAGAAGCCAGACCTTGCAGAGATTAAATAACTTCCCCAAAGTCACAAATGGAGCAAGGGCAGAGCAGGATTTAAAATGCAGTTTGTCTGATAGCAAAGTCCTTGATCTGTATGTGTCAGCTTGCGTTGGGGGTGGTGGGAGTTGACTAGAATGTCAAACCATGCGGCACTTTCCTGTTTAAATTCCAGTAAAAGCTGAGTAGCATCGCCGCTGCACATAAATACTACAGGTCATCAGGCACACAAACATCATTGAGAACTACAGTGCTAAGAAGATGGCCAAAAGTATTCTTGGACATGAAGAAGCAGAAGGTCTCAGGGAACTGTGAGCTGTAAGGATCCTCGCTTCAGCCAATGGCCGCCCATCTTGCCCTTGGTGGTTCGAAGTGCCTAACTTTACATCTCTATAACTCCTTTTGCTTCTTATTTGTTTCTCTTGGAACATTACCCCACTAAACTCCATCCATATAATCCTTTCTTTCTTTCTTTTTTCAAATTTGAGTGCTAGCAGGCCCACACTCAAGAGCCTCAGTACAATAGTAGAGGGAGATGAAAAAGACACAGAAAAGAAGTAGAAATGTATGCTTATGGGGGAAGTGCAGCTGGCAGAGTAAGAAGGGCTTGAGGCATGGAGTGATTTCCTTTTTCTTTTTGTTCTTTGGGAGGACCCAAGGACTTAGCATTTATTAGTTTTAGACAGGAACTTGCTAAGTTATCCTGGTGGGACTTGAATTTTTTTTTTTTTTTTTTTTTTTTGTCTTTTTTGAGACAGGGTCTCACTGTGCAGTTCAGGCTGGCCTTAAGCTCACTTTGTAGCTCAGGCTGGTCTCGAACTCACAGTAATCCTCCTGCCTCAGCCTCCCTAGTGCTGGGATTACAGGCATGCGCCACCACGCCCGGCTCTTAAGGGGACTTGAATTTGTGATGCTTATGTGTCACCTTCTCACAGTACTAGAAATGCAGGTATGTACCACCACCTCCGAAGGAAGGGTACAAAGTTTTCAACAGAGAGTAACCCCTTATTCTCGGTCCCACTATGTCTGGGCAACTGTGAAGATCACACTATTGATGAAGCACTCTTTGGAGGAATAGATAGAAATCATGCTATCATATTTTTTAATGTATTTGGTAACTAACATATGTATTGGCAATGTCATCTTATAACAAACCCACTGTCTGCTGGGAACTTTACCACATCTGCCTATCTCACAATGATAATACCAGTAAACATTTACTAGTCACAGAATGCTAGGTGTGGGCCATGTACTTTCTTTTTTATTTATTTATTTATTATTTATTATTTATTTATTTTATTGAAGTATGAATACCAATGAGACAGTTTCAAGACAAATTAACAGGACAGATTCGATAAATTAATACACATTCAATATATTTACCCATCTAATCCTCCCAACAAACCTTAATGTAGGCTCTATAATCCTCTCTGTTTTGCAGATGAGATGTTTAAAGCATAGAAAGATTAAGTAGTGTCCCCCGAGTCTGACATTGGAACAAATCATCAATATATATATATATATATATATATATATATATATTTATTTTAGGGCAGGGTCTACAGGGTGTTCAAGGTCTCACTACTAGATTGGACTTAGCAGTGATCCGCCTGCTTATAGCCTCCCAAGAGCTGGGATTACAAGAGCACGCCACCATGCCCAGTCTCAATTGCCTTTTCAGGGTGCCCTGGGGGCAGGGTGGGCACAGCAGGCCCAGGAATCTATCCCCAAGCCCCTGAACCTGCTTGTAAGTTCTTTAATCCACTGAGATATTTGGCCAGCCCAAAACAATGATTGTCTCTGTGGCCAAACTGGCCTTGGTTTGGAAGAAGAGATCATCAGACATTCCAGTGTGTCTTCATTATAAATATTTTTCAGAGTTGAAGGAATTGTGTTGAATCTCACTGCTACACGGCTGAGATGTGGCCATGGAGAATAATTGTGTCAGCTATAGGCCAACGGGAGGATGGGAGCCCAGGGTGTCTCTGGGAGTGGGCTGCATTCACAAGTCACGCGCCACCTATTGGTGAGTGCCTGTAATATGGAGAAAGAAAACCCCTGCTTTTTCTACCCTTCCCATGCCACAAATACACCCCCACCCTTTGGGCAAGAGCACTTGGTCAGAAAATAATTAAACCGAGAACACTCGGCCATATTATCAAAGTGACATGGAAGTGATAAGCAAACATGGAACATTCAATAAATTTCCACAGCTAGTGAAAAAAAAAAACAAGGGACAGTAATTAAAGTGGATCTCCACTTCCAAAAGGTAAACAGAGGGGGAAAGCTGGTTAGGAGCTATGCTGCGCCAGAAGCCAGGATTCTTGTTTACAACCCCTTGTGGAAGAAGCCCAGGGCAGTAGGCACAGCACACTTCAGGTACAGCGGATTGAGTCAAAGGCCTGAATTAAGGCTCAAGGTTTGGGACGCCTTTGGGAGGAGGAGAAAAGAGACCCACAAGGTCCCCGCGAAGACTGAAAGTTCTGGAGCCCTAACTGTGCTGATGGAGAGCAAATAATTGGGGACATAGACCAAGAATAGGGAGGCTTGACTCTTGCTTGGAGAAGAGTCACGAAGCGTGCTCCGTGCCTACCTTCAGGTTCCTTATCCACACAAGGAAGAGCGTCAGCTGGGGCGGTGCAGAGGCTTTCCCTGTGTCGAAGATCTAGAGGGTCAGAGCGAAAGTTCTTTGGAGATCTGCGCAGAGGACTGAGACACAGTGCTGGCCGGCAGTGGAGGCATGTGTGTGCCAGATCGCTTGCCCTAGGGCAGCGCTTAGCTGCTGGCTTTCTAAATGGCTCTTGATCACGATGTGCTTTGCAACAGGGCCATTTTTTTCCAACGATGTTTTTTGAGGATCACTTGTTGTTTTGATACAATTTTGAGCTTACGAAAAGTTGTGCCTGAATTGCACAAGACTTTCTATAACATATTTTTTAGATTTACTGTTATTTATATTTCACTCCACTTATTTAATTATTCTATATAATTTGTGAATTTATGTGTCTAGGTATATACATTCATATACATGTTAATAACTGGAAAACAATTTTGAGAGTTAATTTGAGACACATGGACATTTATCCTTAAATATTTTACTGTATATTTTCGAAGGGCACAGACATTTTCTTGTACAACCAGTCTACTTACCAAAACAGGAAAATTTAGCGCATTTAGATATTTATATATGTTATATACTATATATTTCTTTATTTTATTTTATTGAAGAACAAATAGCAATGAGACAGTTTCAAATCAAATTAGTAGGGCAGATTCAATAATTAATATATTGCATATTGTTTTTGTACTGATTTTTAGTTGTACAAGGTGCATACATGATATTCTATTTACAAACACTATTAGAGCACATGCCTCTAATCAATGAATTAAGAGAATATAGCTGTATACCAATCATTTTTAAAAGCTGAATTATAGTACAGTTTCAATAATTAATACTTTTTACATTGTTATCTTCCTAGTGGTTATCCATAGCACAAGAAGCAGACAGGATATTTAATCCAAACACTATTAGTGCAAATGTTTCTTCTCATAGAATTATGCAAAAGTATTGCATATTTATCCAATTGTACTGTTTATACAAAACAGAATGGTTCTTCTTTGTATCCCCCCCCCCTTTTTTTTTGTTTAGTCCTGTCAATGATGGGTATTCTGTTGTCATTTAATTATTACAGGTGCTTGAATTCAGTGAACTAATCCAACACAGTCCACCAGTCCACAATAATAGTAGGTTATCCTAAGAAGTTGTTGACTGGAGCCATTTACAGCTCAGCTCATTATTATGGCCTTATTTTATGTACCTCGTTTTTATACTTTTCGTTTGGATGGTCAAGAATGAGATAAAGCAAGATCCATACAACAAAAAATGTAACTTTTGTTTCTGATGAGGTCAGGCAAGTCCCCTCAGGGTTTATCTTGTATCCTGTAACTCAGTCTGTAGAGTGTATCAGCCATGTGGATGAGTCACAGCCATTGCTTGACCAGTTTACTCTCTGTGAAAGCCTGAGAGAAAGTTTTCTCTTCTTGTCGCTCTCCCTAGGCAAACTATAGATCATCCATTACAGTCCTCTGTGGCTCCATAGTCTCCTTGATCAGAAAATTTGGGGCATAACTGAGTTTCATGATGTTGCAGTACAGGTTCTCTTATGTCCTGAGTCTTCTCTGACCTTGAAAGGCTAGGGCCAAAATGTTGGCTGACCTTGCAGGCCTTCCATTTCTCTAGTTTTTTATCTGAAAACTTAGGTTGCTAACCATCCAGAAGAGAAGCTGATTATTACCCTTCAACATATGCAGTTTAGTTTACTCTATTCCACTAAATTCTTTTTAGTTGTTGTTATACTTCTCTATTGGTATTTCTTCTTTTAATTTCTTATACTAGGGAGACAATACGATATTTGCACATGTGTGTCTGGTGGGAGGTTGGCCCATAGTTTGTTTCTTTAATTGTGTCTTTCACTCTTACTTCTCCCTTTTGGTTAATGGCTATGGAAAGATCTTTGACTTCCTTGGTTAAATGAATTCCTTGGTTAAATGAGTTCTAAGATATTTCATTTTCACTTATGAGTATACGTTCAAGTGGCATGCATTTAAATATAAATGCTTCAAGTTTATCATTCTTTATAGCTGAATAATACTCTGCTGTATGAAATAACACATCTTTTTCAACCATTCCTCATTTGACGGCCATCTTGATTGTTCCCAAGGTCTTGCTATCACAAATTGTGCTGCAATTTGAGAAGGACAAAAAATTAGAGAAGGACAAAATTAGAGAAGCGAAAAAATATATGAAAAAGTGCTCCACATTGCTAGCCATCCATGAAATGCAAATAAAAACAACACTGAGATACCATCTCACTCCAGAAAGAATGGCTATCATAAGGAAATCAACCAACAACAAATGTTGGAGAGGATGTGGGGAAAAGGGAACACTTCTCCACTGCTGGTGAGAATGTAGACTGGTTCAGCCATTGCGGAGATCAATGTGGAGACTCCTCACACAATTAGGATTGGAAATTCCATTCAAGCTAACTAGCCCCCTACTGGGAATTTTCTCTGGAGAAATTGAAAACATCATATCATAGTGATATATGTATACCTATGTTTATAGCAGCACAACTTGTGATAGCAAGACCTTGGGAACAATCAAGATGGCCGTCAAATGAGGAATGGTTGAAAAAGATGTGTTATTTCATACAGCAGAGTATTATTCAGCTATAAAGAATGATAAACTTGAAGCATTTATATTTAAATGCATGCCACTTGAACGTATACTCATAAGTGAAAATGAAATATCTTAGAACTCATTTAACCAAGGAATTCATTTAACCAAGGAAGTCAAAGATCTTTCCATAGCCATTAACCAAAAGGGAGAAGTAAGAGTGAAAGACACAATTAAAGAAACAAACTATGGGCCAACCTCCCACCAGACACACATGTGCAAATATCGTATTGTCTCCCTAGTATAAGAAATTAAAAGAAGAAATACCAATAGAGAAGTATAACAACAACTAAAAAGAATTTAGTGGAATAGAGTAAACTAAACTGCATATGTTGAAGGGTAATAATCAGCTTCTCTTCTGGATGGTTAGCAACCTAAGTTTTCAGATAAAAAACTAGAGAAATGGAAGGCCTGCAAGGTCAGCCAACATTTTGGCCCTAGCCTTTCAAGGTCAGAGAAGACTCAGGACATAAGAGAACCTGTACTGCAACATCATGAAACTCAGTTATGCCCCAAATTTTCTGATCAAGGAGACTATGGAGCCACAGAGGACTGTAATGGATGATCTATAGTTTGCCTAGGGAGAGCGACAAGAAGAGAAAACTTTCTCTCAGGCTTTCACAGAGAGTAAACTGGTCAAGCAATGGCTGTGACTCATCCACATGGCTGATACACTCTACAGACTGAGTTACAGGATACAAGATAAACCCTGAGGGGACTTGCCTGACCTCATCAGAAACAAAAGTTACATTTTTTGTTGTATGGATCTTGCTTTATCTCATTCTTGACCATCCAAACGAAAAGTATAAAAACGAGGTACATAAAATAAGGCCATAATAATGAGCTGAGCTGTAAATGGCTCCAGTCAACAACTTCTTAGGATAACCTACTATTATTGTGGACTGGTGGACTGTGTTGGATTAGTTCACTGAATTCAAGCACCTGTAATAATTAAATGACAACAGAATACCCATCATTGACAGGACTAAACAAAAAAAAAGGGGGGGGGGATACAAAGAAGAACCATTCTGTTTTGTATAAACAGTACAATTGGATAAATATGCAATACTTTTGCATAATTCTATGAGAAGAAACATTTGCACTAATAGTGTTTGGATTAAATATCCTGTCTGCTTCTTGTGCTATGGATAACCACTAGGAAGATAACAATGTAAAAAGTATTAATTATTGAAACTGTACTATAATTCAGCTTTTAAAAATGATTGGTATACAGCTATATTCTCTTAATTCATTGATTAGAGGCATGTGCTCTAATAGTGTTTGTAAATAGAATATCATGTATGCACCTTGTACAACTAAAAATCAGTACAAAAACAATATGCAATATATTAATTATTGAATCTGCCCTACTAATTTGATTTGAAACTGTCTCATTGCTATTTGTTCTTCAATAAAATAAAATAAAGAAATATATAGTATATAACATATATAAATATCTAAATGCGCTAAATTTTCCTGTTTTGGTAAGTAGACTGGTTGTACAAGAAAATGTCTGTGCCCTTCGAAAATATACAGTAAAATATTTAAGGATAAATGTCCATGTGTCTCAAATTAACTCTCAAAATTGTTTTCCAGTTATTAACATGTATATGAATGTATATACCTAGACACATAAATTCACAAATTATATAGAATAATTAAATAAGTGGAGTGAAATATAAATAACAGTAAATCTAAAAAATATGTTATAGAAAGTCTTGTGCAATTCAGGCACAACTTTTCGTAAGCTCAAAATTGTATCAAAACAACAAGTGATCCTCAAAAAACATCGTTGGAAAAAAATGGCCCTGTTGCAAAGCACATCGTGATCAAGAGCCATTTAGAAAGCCAGCAGCTAAGCGCTGCCCTAGGGCAAGCGATCTGGCACACACATGCCTCCACTGCCGGCCAGCACTGTGTCTCAGTCCTCTGCGCAGATCTCCAAAGAACTTTCGCTCTGACCCTCTAGATCTTCGACACAGGGAAAGCCTCTGCACCGCCCCAGCTGACGCTCTTCCTTGTGTGGATAAGGAACCTGAAGGTAGGCACGGAGCACGCTTCGTGACTCTTCTCCAAGCAAGAGTCAAGCCTCCCTATTCTTGGTCTATGTCCCCAATTATTTGCTCTCCATCAGCACAGTTAGGGCTCCAGAACTTTCAGTCTTCGCGGGGACCTTGTGGGTCTCTTTTCTCCTCCTCCCAAAGGCGTCCCAAACCTTGAGCCTTAATTCAGGCCTTTGACTCAATCCGCTGTACCTGAAGTGTGCTGTGCCTACTGCCCTGGGCTTCTTCCACAAGGGGTTGTAAACAAGAATCCTGGCTTCTGGCGCAGCATAGCTCCTAACCAGCTTTCCCCCTCTGTTTACCTTTTGGAAGTGGAGATCCACTTTAATTACTGTCCCTTGTTTTTTTTTTTCACTAGCTGTGGAAATTTATTGAATGTTCCATGTTTGCTTATCACTTCCATGTCACTTTGATAATATGGCCGAGTGTTCTCGGTTTAATTATTTTCTGACCAAGTGCTCTTGCCCAAAGGGTGGGGGTGTATTTGTGGCATGGGAAGGGTAGAAAAAGCAGGGGTTTTCTTTCTCCATATTACAGGCACTCACCAATAGGTGGCGCGTGACTTGTGAATGCAGCCCACTCCCAGAGACACCCTGGGCTCCCATCCTCCCGTTGGCCTATAGCTGACACAATTATTCTCCATGGCCACATCTCAGCCGTGTAGCAGTGAGATTCAACACAATTCCTTCAACTCTGAAAAATATTTATAATGAAGACACACTGGAATGTCTGATGATCTCTTCTTCCAAACCAAGGCCAGTTTGGCCACAGAGACAATCATTGTTTTGGGCTGGCCAAATATCTCAGTGGATTAAAGAACTTACAAGCAGGTTCAGGGGCTTGGGGATAGATTCCTGGGCCTGCTGTGCCCACCCTGCCCCCAGGGCACCCTGAAAAGGCAATTGAGACTGGGCATGGTGGCGTGCTCTTGTAATCCCAGCTCTTGGGAGGCTATAAGCAGGCGGATCACTGCTAAGTCCAATCTAGTAGTGAGACCTTGAACACCCTGTAGACCCTGCCCTAAAATAAATATATATATATATATATATATATATATATATATTGATGATTTGTTCCAATGTCAGACTCGGGGGACACTACTTAATCTTTCTATGCTTTAAACATCTCATCTGCAAAACAGAGAGGATTATAGAGCCTACATTAAGGTTTGTTGGGAGGATTAGATGGGTAAATATATTGAATGTGTATTAATTTATCGAATCTGTCCTGTTAATTTGTCTTGAAACTGTCTCATTGGTATTCATACTTCAATAAAATAAATAAATAATAAATAATAAATAAATAAATAAAAAAGAAAGTACATGGCCCACACCTAGCATTCTGTGACTAGTAAATGTTTACTGGTATTATCATTGTGAGATAGGCAGATGTGGTAAAGTTCCCAGCAGACAGTGGGTTTGTTATAAGATGACATTGCCAATACATATGTTAGTTACCAAATACATTAAAAAATATGATAGCATGATTTCTATCTATTCCTCCAAAGAGTGCTTCATCAATAGTGTGATCTTCACAGTTGCCCAGACATAGTGGGACCGAGAATAAGGGGTTACTCTCTGTTGAAAACTTTGTACCCTTCCTTCGGAGGTGGTGGTACATACCTGCATTTCTAGTACTGTGAGAAGGTGACACATAAGCATCACAAATTCAAGTCCCCTTAAGAGCCGGGCGTGGTGGCGCATGCCTGTAATCCCAGCACTAGGGAGGCTGAGGCAGGAGGATTACTGTGAGTTCGAGACCAGCCTGAGCTACAAAGTGAGCTTAAGGCCAGCCTGAACTGCACAGTGAGACCCTGTCTCAAAAAAGACAAAAAAAAAAAAAAAAAAAAAAAATTCAAGTCCCACCAGGATAACTTAGCAAGTTCCTGTCTAAAACTAATAAATGCTAAGTCCTTGGGTCCTCCCAAAGAACAAAAAGAAAAAGGAAATCACTCCATGCCTCAAGCCCTTCTTACTCTGCCAGCTGCACTTCCCCCATAAGCATACATTTCTACTTCTTTTCTGTGTCTTTTTCATCTCCCTCTACTATTGTACTGAGGCTCTTGAGTGTGGGCCTGCTAGCACTCAAATTTGAAAAAAGAAAGAAAGAAAGGATTATATGGATGGAGTTTAGTGGGGTAATGTTCCAAGAGAAACAAATAAGAAGCAAAAGGAGTTATAGAGATGTAAAGTTAGGCACTTCGAACCACCAAGGGCAAGATGGGCGGCCATTGGCTGAAGCGAGGATCCTTACAGCTCACAGTTCCCTGAGACCTTCTGCTTCTTCATGTCCAAGAATACTTTTGGCCATCTTCTTAGCACTGTAGTTCTCAATGATGTTTGTGTGCCTGATGACCTGTAGTATTTATGTGCAGCGGCGATGCTACTCAGCTTTTACTGGAATTTAAACAGGAAAGTGCCGCATGGTTTGACATTCTAGTCAACTCCCACCACCCCCAACGCAAGCTGACACATACAGATCAAGGACTTTGCTATCAGACAAACTGCATTTTAAATCCTGCTCTGCCCTTGCTCCATTTGTGACTTTGGGGAAGTTATTTAATCTCTGCAAGGTCTGGCTTCTTCGTCTATAAACAAGATTAGTTGACAGACTATATAATTCAATTGTAAATATCTTAGTGACAAATATGAATTATCATTTATTCTATCTCTCTGTCTTGCATTCTTGTCTTGAATAAGTCTTAATAGAATACTTTGTATGCATGCAACTACAAAACCCATATGTCTTAAAGTGTGAGCATGCTCTTATATTCCCCATAAAATCAATTGCAATAATTTGCAGTAGCTGGGCATACCTTACACACATTGCCACGTGGATACAGTGGCTAGTGTCCTTACACACTCAGCTCCTTTTCTAAGCCTGGCTGTTTGCAATCAGGAAGGATACAAAAATGGGAAACATAAACTCCATTCATAGCTACTAGCCCCAGCCCCAGGTACACTGAGCAGGCCACTGAGACCAGGCGTGGTAGAGCATGGCTGTAATCCCAGTGGTAGGGAGGCTGAAAACAGGAGAATCATTACAAGTCTGAGCTGTGTGGTGAGACCCTATACCAAATATATATTTTAAAAAACTGAACTAAACTAAACAAAATAAAGCTTTCCATCAGCAGGCTCTTTGATCCCTTAGATTCCTTGGTCTGCATCCCAGAAACCCAAAAACAAATTCATTCTTCTGGCTAGTGTCATGCATGCCAATACACTGGCCTCAGACATCACCCTTGGGCGTCTTCATGCCTTCACAGAAACATTTGGTAACATAGTCCTATTCAGAGAGCTGCAAAGAGAGTGAGAGAAGGTGGGTTCCAGAAGCATCCCACACCTGTGTACCTGCAGTGGTGAGTATTTAAGAGCAATGTCTGCCACCTGTGTTCCTGGATCCCAGGACTGCTTTGCTGTTCACTGTCTCTAGAACTCTGGGGGAAACTACTTAGTCTTTCTATGGTTTAAACATTTCATCTGCAAAACAGAGTGGATTGTGGAGCCTACAAAGTTTTGTTGGAAGGATTAGATGGGTAAATATATTGAATGTGTATTAATTTATCAAATCTGTCCTGTTAATTTGTCTTCAAAGTGTCTCATTGGTATTTGTACTTCAATAAAATAAATAAATAGATAAATAATAAATAAATAAATAAATAAAAAAGAAAGTACATGGCCCACAACTAGCATTCTGTGACTAGTAAGTGTTTACTGGTATTATCATTGTGAGATAGGCAGATGTGGTAAAGTTCCCAACAGAGAGTGGGTTTGTTAAAAGGTGACTTTGGATTTTCAGGTTTCCAGGTATGACCAAAAATGGTAGCAGAGGTGATAATGTGTGTATGTATGTATATTACATTAATATAGACATTATATATATATATATATATATAATGTCATATATATATATATATATATATATATATATATATATATATATATATATTAGGCCTTGCTATATATTGGGATTGGACTCACTATGTAGATCAGTAGATCAAACTGGCTTCAAAGCCATGGTAATACATGTGCCTGCCTCAGTCTGCAGAGTGCTAGAGTTATAGGCATGAACAATATTAGTTAAGAGAAAGAGAGAGGGAGGGAGAGAGGGGGAGAGAGAGAGAGAGAGAGAGAGAGAGAAATAAAGGAAGGAAGGAAGTAGGAGGGAGGGAGGGAGGGAAGAAGGAAGGAAGGAAGGAGTGTGTGTGTGCAGAATGTGCAAATGCCAGGAGAAAGCTGGGGAGCCCACACTTGTGACAAGCAATACAAATTGCTAACTGTATAATCAATATCACACACATCAGAATTCAGCACTTAATAGTAATTGATTTATCGTATTCATTTCTTTTTTAATGTATTTAGTACTGGCTGTACAGGGTCTCACTACACAGATCAAACTCATAGTGATCCTCCTGTTCTCAGCCTGCCAAATTCTGGGATTACAAGCATGTGCCACCATGCTCAGTCTCAGTTGTGTTCTCAATGCGTCCCAGCATGGCACGCCTGGGTATTATAACCACTCCTGCGCCTGCCAAAGCAGACGCTTTAGTCCACTGAGCTATCTGGCCAGTCCTTATCATATTCATTTCTGAAGGGAATAAAGAACTCAGTAATCTATACCTTGGTGTTGCTGAAAGTAAAATTATCTAGCCTATTTTTTTTTAAGTGTCTCCTCCTTCAGATTCCATTGGGTTTTTTTAATTGTTTTATTTTGAAGAGTAAAAACAGAAGCAAAAAAAAAAAAAATAGAAAAAAGAGACAAAAACAGGGTAACTTACAACAATGCACATGTTACAGATTTTCTAAACAGGAATAGTTAATTAATAATGAGTGTTACATTATCTGTTTTTGTCTTTGAATCTGCTGCTCAGATTAACAGGTACAGTTATACAAGATGAGGGAAAAATTGAATATTGGTGCTTGCTTCCAAGAAATTTTAATTTTTTGTTTTAATTTATTTTAAAGAATGTGTAACAACCGATAAGACATTAGGAATGGTACGCACTTAGTAGACCAAGGTGAGGTAGGTATTCAACTTTGGGTTTTGTATTATGCATTGCTGTCTCCAGTGTCATTACCCTGATTGCAGATATCAGCTTACAGAGTTAATCCAGGTGAAAATTCTAGAAAAATAAATTTAAAAATTGAAAATTCTAAACATTAACTCCTATTTTCCAAAAAACTGATGGGAATTATAAGAACACTCATCTCAGCCGTCCTGTATATATAAAAACAGACTCCATTAAACAAATATGCGTAAAGAGGAAAAATCCAAGGATATAAGTTCCAACGGATGTGGTTGAATACACAAAAGAAGAGAAAACAGCTGGAAGAAAAACAGCAACCAAAAAGCATGATCAAGAGAAAATGCCACCCTTTATTACTAGAGAACACCGTTGGCCCTGGGAGTTGAAAATCCAGGAAGTTTATTTACATGTTTTAGGTTTCAATCCAGTACTAAAGAACCTCTTAGTTTAAATGTATCAGATCATGCAGATAAAAAGTAAGAGGATTAGCTTTTGGATAAAATATAAATAAAAAGCTAACAAAAAGCAGACATTAGTACACATGGGGAGTGGGGTGCCTACAGCCTTCATTGTAGGTAGCTTCTCCTTGCATTGCATTCAGTTTGTAATAGCAAAGGAAAACACTGCAAGAGTTTTAATGAAGCAATAAAAGTCATTCTGAAACCTGTCGCACATTTTTTCTCCCAGAATTACTCACAGCTACATCCTTATAAAAGAAAAGCAGCTTGAGGAACTGAACTGTGGCTGTTTATTAATCATTTACCTTAGTAAATACATATAAAACAGTCTAATATAGAACAAATTTTCAATTTTACAGGCCCAAACTTTTAAGTGGGAAAAAGATCAAGGGAAAGGTGTTCCTTGAGCCCATGTTCCCATCCCTTGAAATGCTTTAAGAAAATATATTGGAGCAGTCAAGGCATTGCCTGAGTTTGGTTGCTCTTTTGTTTTCATTCTGCCTTTGAAGTTGACGAACTCACCTTTGACCACTGCTTCCCCAGCCATCTCTGCCTTCTCCCAAAGCTGAATTCTCCTATGACACAGCACTTCCAGAGTACCTTCCTTTCTCTTAAAGTTCAGCTGTCCTTCCAGCTCTTCTTCTTGTTTGATTTATTAGCAATGGCATGTGTATTTCCAACAGGTTTATGTTGAAACCTTTAGGTGTCATTACCAAAAACATACCCCACAGCAGAAATCACTTTGTATTTTTGTTTATCTATTATAAAGATCGAAGTTTGGATTTTCTTTTTAGGTCTATGAAAAAAATTATACCACCAGTCTTCCTTCAGTGATAACCAGATAATCATAAATCTAGATTTTATTCTACAGTTAGATAAAGAAATTAATTGATTGGAGAAGATAGGAGAGAAATAGACAGACAGATACATAGACAGACAGACGGACAGACAGATAGATAGACACAGAGATAAAGAATAGATATTCTTAGTTTTACAACTATAATAGCATATACGCTATGTCATTCAATCTTTTTAAATGTTTACATATGAATTTATAGTTACACATTTCTGTTTCACTGAGTATTCTCTTGCATGTCTTTGTAATGCATGAGCTGAAGACACAAAGCTTCGTGCAGTGTGTGGACATGCTTACTTTCCCTTGAAGTTCTTTCTAGGGCCACACTGATTTGAAGTCATGGTGCCTTTCATACCTATTTTTCTACTAGTTAATTTCCTGTTCTAAACCTACTTCTGTTTTCTTTCTCGTGAAAGTAAGGAATACTCTCCTGGATAATCCGGACAAAAATTAGGATTTGAATTGAGAAAATGTGGACTGTCAATTGAGATTCATGGACTTTTCACCATTTAATTTTTAAATTCTCCAGAAAAAACACAAAGGTCCTTATTTCCTAACTTCCCTACGCTTTTCTAAGGATTTATATTGTGAGTATTTATGAAGACTCCCTAGTTGTGGCTGGCTTTGTCAAGGATTATGATATAATTGACTAACATTATTTTCACTACTTAAAATGTTTTATGATACAGTCATCTCATTTCTGGTATCTAGTGTTAGCTATTGATTTAGGGGACATTTATGACCATTTTCTTCCTTCAGTGATTCCTTACCAAATCAAATTTATAAAACAATTCTATTAAATTTACCAAATTTACCACATTTCTATCTTGGGAGTTAATAAAATTTCCTTCCATTTGAGAAACTTTCCTCCTGCTACTTGGCAATTGTGGTTACTGTTGTCTTCAGTGAAAAACCAAACTGAGAAAGTTTCTGTTTCTAAAATAAATTTAAAAATCTGTGATCTAGAAAGCGATGACACAGTAGGAATACAAATATCAGACTTGTTTTTTAATTCCTGATGTATTCTACCCATGTCATTATTCATAATACTATTTAGATCACTGTTGGTGCTGGATATGTAAATTTATTTCTCCCCTCATCCTACACCAGATTTTAGGATGAGGTGAGCCATGAAGAAGCTACTAGCTTTTTTGCTTCATGATGATCTGTCAAGACTATGACCAAGGTCAGCATAAAACCAACCATGTGGAAATGCTTCCTACATTGAAGCAAGCATCACCTGAATATTCTCTCATGAAATGAAGTCAGTGACAAGGGTCACTTACTGGCATAACTGGACCTTAAGTGTCCCCCAGGGACCCATGCATTGAAAGTTTGGTCCTGGGCTAACAATATCAGGAGACAGTGGAAGCATTGGGAGCTGGGGCATCACAGGAGATCTTTAGGCCACTGGGGCAGTGGCCTGGGAGGGGATTGTGGAGCCCCAGTTCTTGTTTCTGCCTTTTGCTTCCTGGTCATGAGAGGAACAGGTTGCTTTGCCATACAATGCCACCAGGATGTGCTGCCCTGCCACAGGCCTAAACCATGGAGCTAAGCAATCGTGGACAGAAACCTCCCATGGAGCCAACACCAACCTTCTGCTTTTATAAATTGATTTATGTCAGTACTTGTTATAGAGACAGAAAGCTGATTAGCACCCTTAAAAATAAAAATTCTTCAATGGGTGGGAGCAATGCTGCAACACAGGAATGTAAAACACTTCGTGACACCAGACAAAAATTATTTCACTTTGGATTCTTTGGTTTGTTTAAAAGCAGTTATCAATCAGTGCCTGATTTTCTAAATTCCTCTTATTTTTCCTTTTTCAAATTTTTTGACATTCCATGAAAATAAAAATGTATGAGAAATCACACTCTGCTTACTTCCATCTCAGTTTATAACCTCATCCTAAATTAATTTAGAAGAGTAAAATGTCAGATTTCTTGTAGGTTAAGTACTCTCTGGCAATTAAAGTTGAGCACTGAAAAAATTAGACAGGGGTGAAAGTGACACACATCTGAAATTAAAGATAACCTGTTACTGTCAAATGAGATATGCTGCCTTGAAAGTTTTCAGAATATAGGAAACTTATAAATACAGGAAGGAGGATAAGAGCCAAATTGAAGGAATAATGCATCAGAAAATGACAGGGAAAGATGGAATACTTTACAGAAGAGGCATCTACTTAGTAAAACTTGAAACACAACCCTCTATGTGAAGTCACATAGATGAATCAAGACTTGCAGAGTCAGAGCAGCCTTTCCTATTAGATTTCAACTTCTTAGGTTATTTGACAAGGTACAGATGCACAATTTTGCTAATTAAATGAGAAAATGTACTTCTCTGATTAATGCTTACGTCTATCTTCACAGACACAAGCACAAGCAATAAACAGCTCCTCGGGTCTCACAAATCCTTAACATCTGCCTGATGCTTGCAGAAATGAGAAATTCAGGACCTTTGTGTAGGTCTTTTTATTTTATTTTGAGACAGGGTCTCACTAAATTTCCTAGACTGAGCTTGAACTCGCTTTCCTCCTGCCTCAGTCTTTAAGAGTGCTGGCATTATAGGTGTGCAATGCCCTGAAATTGAACTGAGAGTGTAGCCAGCTCAGGGGTGCAGGAAGCATTGTGCTATTTAATTCACTGGCAAGCATTCTCCTGTCACCCTCACTCCATGCATACACACCATATAACAGAGTCATGAATAAAGTCATTAAAAATCACATATAGTGTTAAAAGTTTACAGTCCTGTGGAGCTGTATACTAGCTGTCCTGGTACATGTGGCCTATGGACTAAAGGTGGATACACCTGTTTGAATCAGGCTTGATTATCTCTGTGATTTGCTATCCCAGGGTGAAATATCTTTCCCTTACCTGTACAACCAACATATATAGTATTTAAGAGTTTTATAAAGAAAATCACAAAAATAATTAAAGTAGTTTAATATTATACATTTTTATAAAGAACACAAAATATTTTCCTACATTTCACTATAAACAGAAGGTATGACTTAATATAAGAGAAAAGATCTTATCAATCTCATTTTATAAACTTATAAGAACCAAGGTCCTGGGAGCTGAAACTAACACTGTGCTGTCCTTCCTTTAAAAATGTGAATCTTCTCATATATATGCTATAAAAGCACTTTGGGTATTCCTTGGTCATTCTCACAAGTTTATTGTATATTCCATAACTACACTGGTAATTTGATCCCTTCCTCTAGGATGTTTACCTAATTTTCTGTGCTTTGTTATTATAGGGAGAGGGGGGCGAGAGAGTAAGAGAGAGAGAGAGAGTAAAGAGGATGTGTGAATTTGGGGTGATGTGTTCAAACTGACCAGCTTCATTAGCGTTCTCACTTAGAACACTACAGATCCACATAATGTCCACTAGATTAGCAATCAAATCTGTGTTGAAACAGAGCAAAGCTCAGTGACTCATGCTGAGATCAAGTGAATAAAGAGCCTTATTAATGTCATTAATAAAGCTAACCAGTTGCCCCTACAACACAAAACCAATAAAAGGTTTACTCACAGCATCTAATACCTATAATTAATTCTCCACTCTGTCACATGATGATATACAGTGTACATTAAGGTTTACCACTAGTAAGTACTAGGTTAGTGATTATTTTCAAGACCTCGATCCTTAAAAATAATTAATTTATGCTTTGTTACACATCATTCTCTTATAATTCTGTTCATTGATCTATTTAAAACTGAATTTCCCTGATTTGAGGGAGGAGGAGTTGCATTCTGCGGACAGGATAGCTGAAGTCCTTACTAAAAGTCATAATTTCACTGATTTAAAGGATTAAACCCTAATTTGAATCCATGTCATTTTGTCTTGATTTAAAGTTGTTAACTTTAGCAAATATATAATACACTTTGCAAGAAACCAGCAAATGCTAATGAACGATTGATTATTCTGAGCTGAGCTCAGGCTTGGCACTTCGTAATTCCATTATCTCAGATGAACTTCACATCAACTTCATGAAGAAGTTACCAAGAGATTGTCCCTGTTTTATAAATAAGAAAAACAGTAAGTCGGAGTGAAAATGCAATTTAGCCTGTACTAACAAGCAGACATTTCCTTGCACATAGCCAACTGGGGAGTTGGCTATGGACCCTAAAAGCACCGTTTAAGGGCACTTGCTCATAATACCCTTGTCTGACACAAGCATTCTCTGTTATTATTACAGGGTGTTATGGCTTAGATCTAAAATATCCCTGCAAGTCTCATGAATTCAGAAATGGGCTTTTTAAAGAGATGACACTATTTGGAATGATGGAGACACTGTACTCATCACTGAATTAATCCATCCCTTAATTCAGAGTTCAATCTACTGTTGGGGAGGAGGCTTTGTCAGAAGGGGTGAGTCATGGGAGTTGTGAACTGGAGAGACAGGTCCTTGTCCTGTCTTCTCCCTTCTCACTCTGCTTCCTGACCACCACAGGTTAAGCAGCTCTCCTCCCCTATACTCTTCCACTATGCAATTTGAGGATGGCCTTTCAGCTTCAGATCCTGCTGTCCATAGACCGAACTCACTGAAGCCCTGAATGAAAATTTGGTTTGCTTCATTTAAGTTATATGTGTTATATATTTGGTCCCAGCTACAGAGAAGTGACTAATGCAGATTGCAAGTCATTTGAGTAAGGCATCATGTCTTAACTGAAATCATAACAAACTCAATAATAATTCTAGCAAAAATTAATGACTATCTTAGGTCATTATTCTAGAAGCAGATCCTCAAGGAAGGGTTTATGTGGTGGTGATGTCTACACCCAAGGAGGGGGTAATGGAAAAGAGTGAAACAAGCCAGTTAGGAAACCAATAAAACCAAAGTATACCCCATGATGATTTCTACAGTGAACCCTAAAAAGTCAGCTTTGTCTCACAGTTGTTTTGACCCAAGTGAGACAGCTGGGCTCTTGCAATCCACACTCCACAACTGCTCAGTAAAGATCATTCCAGAACAATGGAAATTCCCAGATTTTGTGGGCAAAGAGGACCCCACAGTGATTGGCTTGGGCTATGAAGAACAACAGTACACCAAGGAGAGTCCCCAGATGGGAGCAGAGACTGAGGAGAAACTGGGCAGAGCAGCAACATCATCTGCACACAGTGTACTCACTGACCTGTTAGCATTTGTTCAGGAAAGAAGCCAAACCCCTGGACAGCAGGAAGGAGGCGTGAAGCAGGAGATTCCACTGAACAGCGGGAGCCAGCCATGCCACTTGTCCAGACTGACAAGGACATAGGACATGGATTCAGAGTCCATTGTAAGGGTCCACAGTCATTGTGAGCACCAATCCTATTACAGGAAGGGGACAAAGCTAGGACTGGAAGTTAGAGCAGGAAGAACACAAAGCAAAGAAAGCAAAATGCAAATATGACTTCTGCACACTTGACTTGGTTTCCCTTTGGTGGCTAAATTCTCCAGCATCTCAACAGCTTTCCGAGGAGCATCACTCTTCATGTTGATACTTCCCTTAGAAACACTCTGACTTCCATACAAATATTTATGAAAATAAATCTATAATGTTTGTTAAAATTAGAGGCCTTAAATCTCACAATAAAAGCATTAGGCATTTCAAAACTTTTTTTTTTTTTTAAATCACTAACTGACTTAATCTATTTGCTTATTGCCAAATACATCTATGGAGACTACTCCTCTTAAAAGTTAGAGCTGGTGTTTTAATTTTTCTAAGGTCTTCAAATTGTGGAAATGTTATAGAGTCTACGTGAGGGTGGAAAAAATATACTTTGTACCTGCTTTCAGAAATTCCGCTACATGTGCACATTAATCATGGTTGGAATGATTGATTTCTGCATTCATGCTGGCCAATTTTATTAGTGTTTGGTTTGGCTGAGTAAAAGAAAACCTGCTTTCTATTTCACCTCCAAGAAAAGAAGAGTTAGATCTGTGCTAGCTTATAGAAACTCTATACCTCAGCTTTATTCCTTAATCTCAGGAACTTCCGGATTCATCTTCCTCCTGCATTCTTCCTCAGCAATAGTCTCTACAAAATCTCTTAATCTCAGTCTGTTCAAGTTATATTTTTGTTTTGCTTTCCAACCCCTACAGAACTCCCAATAGCTTGACAGAAATGTTTCATGCTAACTATGTGGACCTTGTCACAAACATTCCTCACTTTATTACTTAGTCTTCTACACCAGCCTGAAATAATTCTACTGCTGGGTTTGTTTATTTGCAGGCTCTGTTTGCCCAGCCCCCTCCACAGCCCTCGAGCTCCCTATCTTTGGCCACTGAAACATAAATTCCTCCCAAACACTGCTATGTTTCTTCAGTCCACAAAGTAACCATTCTCTGTTCAATTGTTTCTCCGCCAGTCACAACCAGAAAGTTTTTCCACTAGTTATTTCCAAAATATTGCCCCAAACATTGCAAAATGTTCAACAACACATTTATTTGATTTTTTATGTCATATTTATTATCACCCTGGCTTCCTCAGGTTAAAATTTAAATTCAGTAATGATTGAATTCTTAGCACCAAACAAGAGTCTATCACCTGAACATGCCACTTGGACTGACTGTAACATTTCAAGCACAGTATTTTATTTACTTCTTCATGTGGGGTAATTCAGACACAGAAATTCAGAGATATTTTTCTCCACTTCCAGCATTCAAACTTACACCATTTTCCAGTATCTCCTCCTCATAGCAGTAACTTGATAAAAATGCATCTGTATAGCTGTATCTGCTATGCTCCAGCCTTGTGGCAAATCTTGGGTTGGTTTGTTGCGCATCATTCATTTGATCTTGGACCTTAAGTGCCTTCTTACAGTACATGCACACGAATAATAAAAGGTGAAACTAGCTTTAACTAACTCAAACATTAGAAATTATAGAATATTTTGTAACATAGAATTTGCTATATAAGTTACAGATTTAGATAGTTTGGGCCATGTTATAACAAATGAATAAAGGGTAAGAAATAAATCTTCTGGATATTTAGTCTCTACTAGAACATACATTGAATCAGCAAGCTGAACTTTTTATAGCCTCTACCAATATGCTTGGATGTATAGACACAGCTGTGGATGGCAGCATGATGAGTGGGATTTGTTCCTCTTTTTGTATCCCTTGGTCTACTTCACCTGGCAAATATTCTGGGACAATAACTTTTATCCCATGGCTGTGTAAAGGGATGTTCTTTGTAGAAAAGAAACAAAAGCAGGCCTGGGTTTCAGGATAATGATGTGAATCATGACACTGAAGTCAGAAATTAGGTACAGTTCTGGTTCTGGTCCTGGTCTTGACACCAAGGCAAGCTACCAAATCGCTCTATATTTCAGTTTTGTCATCTATTAAATGAGGCCAACACTAGTGCTATTTAACAGACGAGGTAATTGTGTGAATTATGTAATATCACACTAATTAAAAACCAGTGATTAATAAATGTTATCACAATAAATACTTATTGTCACAGCTATTATTCTAGATGCAGTAGACATTCACATTTCAATGACACTCTAAGTAAAAAACAGTATGAGCTAAAAGAACCCTAAAATCTTCATAGGCAGAAAATTCGGACAAATAAATCAATCATTTTTTCCAAAATAAAGAGAAAAATGTTGATCCATGCTGATTCTCTGTCCCACAGCCCTCATTAAGTAGATGGTCACATACTTTATCATCCAAATGGGGAGGCCTTCGAGACTGAAGGGCCGCCACTAATAATAACTAGTCTAGGATGAAGTCACAAACAAAGATCAAACAAGGCTGATCTGGCAATACTTCATTAGCATTTCCTGAATTTTGGTACTGGAAACAATGAAAATTTTTTAAAAAGCCAACTCTGTAGTGTTGGGATTTTTATGTACACTATAATCCTTGAGACCTTGGCTGTGACAAACTAATTAAAAGAAAAACAGTAACAAAAAAAATGGGCCCAAGCCTGTAGACCCAAGAGTGAAATTCAAAATTAGGGATTTGTGCAAAGCTGTAAATTTTAGTATTGAAGTCTTGAGACTCTGCCTGTGCCCTTTACACCTGAGTGTGAGTTGGGTGAGTTACTCGGGACATCTAACCTTTTACTGACACCTGCAAGTGGGTAAGGTAAGATTAATGATCAATACTCAGAATCCTGTCATACGGAAGCAGCCAGTTGGTTACATTTATTAGTTATCAAGGGGAGTTCCTTGAAGACCGTACTGTAGTTCCGCCTCTGGGAAATGAAAATGAAGCTTGCTTGTGAAAGACAAGCACTACGGGGAAGAGGTGCACGTGATCGCTACCATGCATGGATGATTGAGCCGCTGATACTGGAGTCTTCTACTTAGGAAAACTAGATGTCTTTCAACAAAACGTTACAATTAAATTGGCAATACTATGGTGTTACATGTCTTTGAGGTTGGTCCTAGATATCATGAAAGGAAAATGAAAGTCCCGCTTTAAGAAACTGAGTCAGCAGCTCAAGGGCAGGTCTACCAAGTTCAAGGTCCTAAGTTTGATCTTTGATACAAAAAAGAAATAAGGGAGGCAGGAAGGTAGAATGGGAGAAAGACAGACAGACAGACAGACCGACAATTAAAGATAGTTCACTTCAAAGTCTGTGGACAGATTAGGGAGCACTCAGTGAAAAATGTTTCCTGAGCCCCTGATTTTTGGGACTCTGGTTATCAAGTTAAATAAACCCTTGAGCTAGCCATGGAGCTTTTGAACACTACAGCTGCCCCCCTCAAATAAGCACACCCTGAGCTTTGAGGCCTGGAAGCAAGGGCAGGATACTTATATTTTCCAACATCAGCTTCTAAGATGATTCCCAAGGACTATGACGGTCTCGAATGTCAAATGAAAGGAACTGCACCTGAGCAAGGGGCATCCTCCTGTCTCCCCAAAAGCAGTTTTCTGTAATCCTTCCTCCCTACATTCCTTCCTAACACAAGTCCTGCAATTCCAGCAAGCTAAGCCCCTCTTTTTAATGTTTTCCCAACAAAATCCCACTGAAAGGAAGGTGGCTAATAAATCCATTCACCTCAAAGAGTGACTATTAAAAAGACTAAAAGGATTAATCATAATAGTGTTTACATTTTCACAATGACCTAAACTTTAAAGCAAGAAACATAAGGGAAATGAATTATCAGTATATGGGGAGGTGATTTCTTAGCACATTCTAGACTTTCCAGTATTTCAGAAATCTTATCAAGCCCCCCCACTTGCATTTAAACTTGTAAGCCTGGTAGAGGTAACAGTACATGAGTAAAACAATGTAATTCAGTAAAACACCGTGACATTTTATTTATATTTCTTATTTCCAGACACTTTGTTGTCATATGTTGTCTTGAATCCTATAAACTTGACAATAATTTATGAATTGTTATTTCCTCTTCATAAATGAGGAACTGAAGCCCCAAGAGCCAATGCTGCTGCTCAAGACCTAGAAATGGACTTGTCATGTTGACACGTTGTCTTCTAACCCTAGTTTTTCTACTTCCACCTACTACTTCTATCAAGATGTCCCTTTGTGAAGTGATAAGGACCATGATAAGGTAAATTCAGAACACAAAAAACCAAAAACTAAAACCTGTTAAGTAGGTTGATAAATTTGGAGCTGCATTTTTGTTTCTGTTTTCTGTATATTAAATCTAGCTATCAAGGGGAAGCACAATCACATTTAATCTAAAACTGTTTATTATGTTTTATTCAACCATCACTGTTTCCACTGGTGCTTCAGATACTATGGGAAGATCAGTAAATTCAATAAACTGCTGTTGGCACAAAACTATGGTGACAACATGCACAGCATATTCTGTATAACCTTGTAAAGAAAAAAGATTGTATTATCTCCAGGATAAAAAGGGGATTGATGATTTCTTTATTTTATATGTAAGAAAATGTGTTCAGGAACATCCTGTATACTTCCAAATGTAAGGGTTTGAGATTTTAAAGAATATCCTCCATCTCCCCAGGTATTGATCTGTGCCAATGGTCTTGGCATATTGATCATTTTTAAAAATACCTCAGTGACTAGAAAATGAGCAGAAATTCTTTATGAGATGATAAACTGTTGTATTATTTTTAAGACAGATTTAAAATGTTTAGATTTAGGCATTTAATTTGAATTTCTGAGCACATGTTGCTAAAATTAGATTGTAGAATTTCATATGCAATGATATGAATTAAGTATTGTATTAATTCCTAAGATTCATATGCATCCTCCAGGACAGTGTTTGTTAGAAAGAATTATTTTGCAAGAAAGAAGGGAAAGCAGAAAACGAGAGAATGGAAAATGAAGCTACCTGTTGGGAAAAGAATAAGAACTTCCTCATGTCATACAATTTCTTTTGTCAAAAGATTCTGGGCAAGCTTCAAGAAGCAGAACTAACTTCAGCTTTGTTCCCAGGAATGAGCAGAAGGATTAACACAGATGGCACAGATAGGGTGAGGGACACTGCTGGCTGTCCCAGCCAGGGAGGGAGAAAGTGGCAGGGAATGACAATGTGTTAGCATAGGTGTGAGTGGACTGTGAAGCACAGCTCAGAGTTTTGAAGTAAGCAAGAACACTTTGCGTCACCATGCAGTCACAGAACGCAAGTGTGCAGCTGCAGCAACAAGGGAAAACCACAGAGGAAAGCAGTGACAGAAAATCCCATACACATCACAAAGCTGATGGCCACAGGAAAGAGCAGATAAGAACCAGACATCAGGGAGGTCCCTGGAATGAGCAGGTGACAGGGGGCAGCCAGGGACATGGGCAGTCTTGGTGGCATTTGCACCTTCAGTGCCTGCACACAATCTTTATATCAGGGCACGCCTTAAGCTCGATTCCCGTAAAAGTCCTTTTTGCCAAAAGTGAAAATGCAAATGTTGCCTAGAGAACAATGCCCAGAGCTCACTTCCTCTAGCTCCACAGTTAGGGTAAGCTACTCGCTTTGGACACTGTGACCAGGCACTACGTCAGGAAGTGGTTTATTTTCAATGAAACTCAGGGAAGTTAAACAGAAAAACAGCTGCAACTTGACCAATTCAGGAAAACCGGGAGAAATAAAGAGAAGAAGTTAAAGAGAAAGCCAGCTCCAATTGGCTGGGAGCTAAATCTTGCACATCAGGAAAACAACCATTGCCTTCTTACTTACTTGAGGTCAGTGCAGAAGAGAAGGCTGGATTAGGCAGCAGGGCTTTCTGTGTCAGAGGGTGAGCTTAGCTCTAGGAGCTGGTTGAGTTGTGGGAAAGGGAGAAATCAAAGTCTTTTATGAAATCACTGGATTCCTCCAAAAGGAAGGAGTAAGAGAGGATGGCAGAGAGGAGTCAGAGGGAGAGGAGGAACGGGTTCTAGGGAAAGGGAGAGATTGGGGATAGAAGGCAAGAAATAGGTGCAAAGGAGGCAAAGCTACTGGTTTCCGATGAGTATTCCCTGAAGAGGTCTTTCCTTCATTTCCACCTGCCTGGAGAGCTGAGGTTCCTCCCTTCCTTAGTGTCAAGAAAGGCAGAAAGCATCACCTACCCTTTCTCTCAACAGATGAATTCATTCTTCCATACTTATTTTTTTTATATAACAAAGTGGTTCAAGGTATTTCTGAGGGTTGTGGAAACCTTCAAAGGGATTACAAAATGAAAAAGTTTTGAGACATACCCTAAATAAAGAATTGGAGGCAAAAACCTGTCATAAAGAAAAATTAAACTAAACTGCCTCAAATAAAACAAAGGAGTATCCTGTGCTTGATGAACAGCTAGAAGAGTTCCTATGTTTTGTGTCTGGTAATGAAGGAGTTTTCTGCCAATGCTCAGTCCTGTTTCTACCTGGTATATGCTAAGAAAATTCAAGGGAAGCAACACCATTATAACAGGCAGAATCTGCAAAGTGAAATATGGGTTTATTCATAAACTTGAAACTTCTGTCAATAACTTCTATCCTTATAAATGAAGCTATGTGAATGAAAGACTGTGTTAGGTTCAGTGGACTCCAAAGCCAGGCAGATCTTTTGCCTACTATGAGGTCATTAATTTTTTATTCTTCAAATAATCAATAGAGTTTTGCTACAGAAAGTCTAGGGCAAAACCATCATCCCTTGGTAGTTATGTGATCTTAGGAAAACTTGTCGTTCTTTCTAAACATGAATTCATTTGTTAAAAGCTCATCATTGCAGAGATATGGGGAGTACCAAAATTTTTAAAATAACATGATTTGTTAATGCTTCTGTATTTGATGACAGAAAGATAAGTTAAAGCTTGACTTCTATCCTCAAATTATTCACCAGTAATAATAGAAGACTTAACTCCTTACATTTCACCCTACCTGTCTAACTCCTTGTGCCCCAAGCTCTAAGCCACAGCCTACATGACTACACCTTTCCTTGAAATCATGCAAGCAAAATTTGTTTTTAGTAGAAAGTGAAGGTATATAGTGGCATATGGTTTCCACTTTGGTGAACACGACTATGATTATGTATCCTTTGGTTCTTTTAACATCATTCACTTGAGGTCACAAGAGGACTTTTGTTCAGAAAGCTTGGGCTTTCATTATCAACACTGCCTCTCCTCCTTGAAAGTAGGATTACAGATAAATTAATTCATCTCTGAGCAAAATTCTCTTGTATTTTGTAAAATGAGTATTAGAATATCTTTGTTTCATAGTTGCTCTGGAAATTCAATAAGATAATTACATAAAACACTTATGCACAGAAGTAATCAATAAATGGTAAATGCTCTCACTATTATCGAAGGGGAAATCAACTAAACAAACTCTGGCAAAGAGTTTTCAAGATAACCCTGCTCCTTTCATCCACTCTCAGGCTCACTCCACACACGCTTTCTGAGTTTTCACATCGTGCTTGTCTGAGCCCGTGCTGGTCAGCAGACCTCTCTGCAGCCTGATATTGCAGGAATGTGTCTCTGCGTAGTGGACTTTATCACTGAATTGTATTACTATTCCCATGGAGTTACTCATTACAGTCACGTAGTGCAAGTGCATCACTCTGATTAAATCTGTGAGAATGACTACCAAGGAAACTGTATGTGAGTTTCTTTCCGGTAAGTCATCTAGGCACAGGAAACTGACAGCCAGTGAGAAACACCCCAAGGCTCTAGAGGCATCGGAAATACAGTAAGTCGTTCCACACATTTGATAGGAACCCTAGTGACAACATTCCTTCAGGCCCTACTATACCCTTTTCTTTTTAGTAAGATAAATATTAAAGATACAATATTCTCATATATCTTTAAACAGTCACATGTATTTTTTGACTTTAGGAAAGGTATAGAATAAAAGAATAACTAGAAAACATTCCTATGCTGTATGATTATGTAACATTGTATCGATATTCCAAAGTGACATTTGTTGAAAATATTTAGTCTTACAATGTACGTATCAAGAAGAATACCATATCCACCAATTTCCATTAAAAAGCATTAAAAAATATCATTCTTTCCTCCTATGATTGAATTGTTCCTTGAAAAATCACTTTAAAAATCTTCAAGTGTTTTCTACAGGTCTGCTTAAAAGTTAGCATAAATTATTAGCATATAAAAGTTAACATATGAGTCTGTCCTTACTGATGCATCCAGTTCTTAAGATTCAGAAATAAAAAGCAACAAAAACAAACTGGCATGATGCAAAAAAGCTGTGATAAGAAACTGGAGAATATTTTTTTTTCTAAAAGTGATTACAGTAGAAGACGCATGCCCTTTGTCTTCCAACACACTTGTCCCAGTTCTTTCTGTGTCTGGCTGCCCTGCCATGGCAGCTTTTGTTCTGAATCACTTAAAAGATTTCCCCTTCATGGTCATTTGACTTTGGGAAAGATCCAGGAACTGCGTAGCACCGGACCTAGTGAGGAAGGTACGCGAGGATTCACCTTAACATGTTTCCCAGTCTGCCTTTCTGCTGCGGGAGCACTCGCCGAAAACTCTCACCAAATTTAGACCACACCTTGTGAAAACACTCACAAAAAGAGGACTTCCGGAGCTGCTTTAGAAAGTGGCGAGAAGGATGTTGTAAGTGTGCTCCAAGTACAGAGGAGTGTTTTGAGGCGGATTTTACTGTAATACAGTCATTTACTGTAAGAGGTTCTTTTAGTTTAAACATTCACTAAATATTTGCCCACCCTTGTATACATTTGCTCGGTTCCACCAATACATAGGAATTCTCTTCAAATTTCAATAATATTGCACATTGTTTGTACCCATGCAACACTATAGCTTGTTGATGTAGCATTAGCTGCTCTCTGGTCCCCCTGGCTTCTGGGATAACAAATCAGCTTCGGGGGGCCACGGGGGGCAGATGAGCATCTAGAGGTGGAAGTAAATGGACTGCAAGGTTCTGATAGCAAACTTCAGGGGAAATTAAGGTTTATGAGGTCAAGCGCCAGTGGAAGCATTCCACAATTTTATTCACCTGAAAAATTTATAACTTCCACACAGAAACTGTTTTCTGAAGTGGGTCAAGATCAGACAAACCAGTGAAGTAATCCAAAAGCCACCCTCCTATCCAAATGTAGAACAACAACAATGGTGAACCTCTCAAATAGCCTGCTGCAACACAGATGCCGTACATTAGCCACCACTGGTTTAGATTTCACAAATATAATTAAAAGGATTTTGTATATTTATGCTCTCAGCTGGCTCTACACACTTTTCACTCCATTTTTCTTTCTTTTGAATTTTAATGTTTACCTACCTGAAGGCACTGAATTTATCTTGTGTAACCATGAAATGTTATCTCTTCAAATCTCACTTCTGTGATTTTTCTAATGTCACTCCCTTTTAATTATGAATGAGCTGGGTATTATTTCCACTTATTTTACAGTTGACCAAAATGGGGGTGAAAGCTTCTTATTCACTGAGTGAACCAGTGGAGTGACAAGGCCTCGCTTTGTCACTGCCACGGGGAAAGCTTCAACCCTATGGGGAAAGCTTCAACCCTACACAGGTATTTTTTCCTTCCTCCACTTGGGAGTGAGGCTCACTTCTATTCTAACCTTGCTTACATTTCCTTTATCTCCATTCAGTTCCAGAGTGGAAACAACAAGGAAGCCTGTGTGCTCACTCTTTGGGGGCAGAAAGGCTGTGAGGTGAGAAGTAGCTAAATTGGGGCTCAGGTAATCGTTTCTAGTAACTTGCTCTATTCTTTACCTCCTTCCATTCATATAAACCAATCTCTCTGAAGAAACTTGGTTTTCCTATGAGAGACAGTTGCCCTAGCCTCACAGCCACCAATTTGCCTTCTTTCTCCATTTTTAAATGAAAGCAGTAATCATTCCACAGTACTCTTGACAAGCACTGACAGAACTATTTAGCCCCAAAGGCGGTCCTTATGGTAAGAACACAATAAATGTTTCTATTCTTAAATGATTCATAACAAATATCCATGATCGGAACCCCCAACACACACACACACATGCACACACTCTGACCGACTTGTTTTCCTCCCAGGTAGCCCCCACCCCATCCTTTGTCATGTCAGGTCTCTGACAGCAAAGCAAAATTTCAACAAATGTTACTATATGTAAAGCATTATGGAAAGAATTTTTAAAATGTCATTGTAGAAACATTCTGTGCAAGGTATGGTCAAAATACATAGTGAATGTTTAAACTGAAAGAACTTACAAAGGCATTGCCATGAATGCTCCTGAAAACACCTCCCCTTGCATTGAACACACTTATCCCATCTTCCTTGCCATGTTCTGAAACAGTTATGAAAATCCTCTTTAATGAGTGTCTTTATATAGTAGGATAAAAAGTGTGAGGACTACTGCTACGATTGCTGAGTGCCATCGGGTGGGAAGGAGGATCCTTAGAACATTATGCAGTGTCCTCATCCACCTTCGTCACTGGCCCCAAGTGACTTCTAGCTCACCTCCAAAGTCAAAATGATCATGAAAGATAAACTGCTGCAGGATATCAAGGCAACAAAAGACAAGAATATGGACTTCCAGAAATGCTTTGGAAAGTGACAAGCAAGGAGGATTATTTAGAAGAAGATTGATGGAAATGTGTCTGTCACTATTTTTACTTTAATCTTTCATCATACTCTTCCATCATACATTGTAAATGAGACCACTCATGTCCCTGAGCTCTGCTAGCACTCAACAGTTAGGTGCTGTGCAGCTCGCAGAGCTGGTGCCGTATGGGCTTGGCTGGGCCATTTCTTGTTGAGGAAACACTGTGCAAACATTAACACTGATGTGAACAGTGCTACTGCTTTACTCTTTATCTTTTGGGATACTTTATTCCATCCTGTGATGGGATCAGACTGCATCAATGGTGAGAATGAATTCTGAGAAGCGAAGCAGTCAGCAAAATGTTTGGTACAAATGTAAAAATTATACCCTGCTTGTGATAACTCTCAGAGCCCGCCACTCTACAGGAATGTGTTTCTTCCATGGCTTTAACTTCACTTTTTATTCTAATTCTAGTAGTCCTGAGGAAGGGACTTGGACAACTTCCCTGCCTCAAAAATATGACTCAAACTTTTCCTCTTAATTCCATCTCACTAAAACTTAATGAAGTGCAGAGGTAACAAAGTCATGTGTAAGCCTTTAGATTCCATATATATGTATATTTCTTTTTGGAAGCAGTGTTTCAGAATTAACATGAGGAAAAGAAAATAAAGATTTTCTAAACTTTTTAAAATAAGTTAAGCTTGGGAAAAAATAGGAGTTTCATTTTGTGGGTAATATAATTTCCTTCTGATTTCCACAAAATATTCTCTCCTGTTTGTGTCTGAATCAAACCCTCTTCTTGGCTTTGTACACTGGTAGGATTAGGCAAACTGAAGTCCCATCAGATTAAGTTGCCCCTAAGAATTTATAAGGACAATAGGAAAAAGTTAGGTGAATAGAGTTCTGTGTGGAATAAATTAAATACCAAAGGCCCCAGGTGGCTTTTCCTATCATGTGACAATTAACAGTGTTTCCTTATATTAGACAAACTTGAAAACTTGTGTGTGGTGTTACTTTTAAATGACAGAGTAAATGTATCTATCTATCTACCTATCATCATCATATAATGCATTACATCCTGTAAGGATGCAATGAGCAGTCTTCACTTCTCTCTAGGGAATGATACAAACAGCTGGATGATCTTGAAATTCTTTAATATGACAAAGGGAAGATTATCCTCAAGCTTACTAATGGTCCACATCTATTTCCTTAATTCTAATGACTGCAAATGTATTTGTTTGTCAATGAGGATTTAAGGAACACCTGCCAAGGAATTAATGTTGCCTTATATCAGGGGTATAGCTCTCTTCTGGGTCCCAGAGAAATTCACAGAAAGTTTAACATTTTTTTAAGGTGACTGGATTTCTTAATTTAACAGATGTTCTTTTTCTTTGATTAACTGATACATCTTCCTTTGGTTTTGAATGTTGAACTGAAATGTGTTTTTATTTTATTTTTTTGAGAGACAAATATCAATGAGACAGTTTCGAAGCTGATTAATAGGACAATTTCAATAAATAATACATTTTACATTGTTATCTTCCTATTGGTCTCCCACAGGACAAAAAGCAGACAGGATATCCTGTCAAAACATTATTACTACTAATCTTTCTTCTCATAGAATTGAGCAAAGAAGCTGTATATCTATACTAACTATTCTGTAGGTATAAATACAAAATGGTCCTTCATTTGTATCCCCTTTTTTTATTTAGTCCTCTCAGAGATGGGCATTCCATTGGCATTTAAATTTTTCAATTGCTTGAATTCAGCAAAACATTCCAACACAGTCCAACAGTCCACAACAGTAGTGGGTTATCCACAGAAATTGTTGACTAGAGCCTTTCACAGATCAGCATATTAATATGGCTTTACTTTATATACCTCATTTTTATACTTTTCTGTTGGATGGTTAAGATCAAGATAAAGCAAGATCTATATAACAAGAAATGTAACTTTTGTATCTAATACGGTCAGTCAAGTCCCCTCAGGACTTACCCTGAAACCCTGTACCTCAGTTTGTAAATCGTTTGTATCAGCCATGTAGATGAGTTATGACCATTGCTTGACCAATTTGCTCTATGTGAAAGCCTTAGAGAAAGTTCTCTCTCCATGTGACTCTCCTTAGGTACACACTATACATCATCAATCACATTCCTCTGTGACTCCATAATCTTCTTGATCAGAAAATGTGGGGCACATGGGGCAACCCACTCAGGGCCGCCTTCTGTCCCTCTCCAACAGAAGCTTTTCTATCCAAGAAAGTTTTTTCCTCAAAAAAAAAATATGGGGCACAACTGAGTTACATGATGTTACAGTACAGGTTCTCCTATGTTCTCAGTCTATTCTGACCTTGAAAAGCTAGGGCTAAAATGTTGGCTGACCTTGCAGCCCTTCCATATCTCCAATTTTTAATTCCATAAGCTGTGTTACATATATATATATATATATATATATATATATATATATATATATATATATCCATTTTCATCCACCACTACCCTGTGGAGTAATCTGGACAGGCAGCACACAAATGTTACAAGATGATCCAGTACCTTTAGGTAAACTCCATGCTCTCTGTTACACTACAGAACTGGAGAGAGAAACTCTCAGGAACTTGGAGTAGAGATTTCTGTACACCATAGTTTGAATTCCCCAAAAGCAATGAGTCCTTTCAAAAAACTTAGAGCTCACTGTAGGGACAAAGGACAAACTCCTGAGCCCTTAACCTGTTACTCACTAAAAGTATGTTCTGTGTTTGGGTGTTTGGTTGTGTGTTTGTTTTTAGGCAATCAGGACCTAAAGTAGTTATAGCTAAGACTTGTGATTATTCTCTTGGACTTGCAAAAGCCCAATAGGTAAGAAAAGTGGAGCAAAGCTTAACCTTTTCGGGCCCTTTATTATCTTTAAGATTTGCATATAAACAGGTTACTCATTTAAGAAACACTGACAGAACAAGTACATGAGCCCTAAATTTATCTAACCTCCCTCGTTCCCCATTGTAATAGCAATGCAGGTAATTGCCAGGATTCAGAGGGCCAGCTCATTATCAGCATTTACAGCATTCAGCTCCTGATGGACCTCAACTTGGAGCAAAGCCTGGGATTCTCCAGCCACCATCATAAGACAGGAGTCACTTGGATCCCAGGAAAAAGCAGAGCCTCCCATAACTGAAACCTCCATAAGCAGAGGTGGTCATCTCATGGGGAGAACTGCCCCTTAAGCCATGAGGATTTCCCAGGAGCTTCCAATCCAGGACTAGATGATGATTACCAAGGACTCAGCCCCACTGCACTACCCAGTAAACTTGGTTTCTGTTCTTCTGCAGGTGAGCCAGTCTGATCTTCATCTGGAATACTTTCTTTATTTTTCTGACTTTTCAATGAAACCTTGGCTGCAAATTCATACTATAACTTTAGTTTAATTTCCATTTCTACTAAAGCATGAACCCATGCTGGCAAATGACACTTTCTTCTCTTTGACACTTTCCTATACTATTCCAGTTTCTATCTATGTGCTACTGAGCATTGTTTTCTTTTTTATTCTCTTGCTCATACATTGTGTGTGTTGTAATTTGCAAAGTGGTCATGTCAAAGCGTTTTCTTTCTCCAGGTCTCCTTTACTCGGCCTGAGCAATTTTTGTACAGTTAGACTTTTTGCTTAGTTCACCTGCATTATTTTCCTTCTGTAGCCCAAATTTGGATTCTTTATTTCCTTAGTTTTAGTTTTCGCTAATACATTCAGCGGTCTTTAAAGAAGAGGAAACCTGGGTATTCTGGGTGGTTGTTGAGTTACCATGCTTTATTTTGTTACAGACCTTTTTTCTTTTTTGTACTTTTGACATGTCTAGGGACTCATCATCTTTTTGGATTCTGGATTTCTGATCTAAAATATATATTACCAATAGGCTTTGGTAGGGGGTAATTATATATTCTCTCTAAAGTGCTTGAAAGTCTAAACTGCACTTAGAATACAAGCAAAATTATAAATATTTAATAATACCTACTGTGAGCTTGTCACTCATGCCATGTGATTCAGGCACAAAGATGAACTGGGGTCATTTGTCTCCAGGGCTTTTTTTTGAAAGACAGAGTCATAGAGCAGGGAGTTTTCTATAGATGTGGTAAAGGTAAAGAGTTTTCAATATGTGTTAGTGTACTTACATCATTTTTCACATTTGATACAGAAATAATGCTGTTAGAGAAGAGAAATAAACTTTCAATACAACATGGTATTTTTGGATCCAAGAAAAATTATAAAAACATCTGGTAATATCAATTATTAAATCTACATGTTAAATTTTTTCCTATATAAATAAATATACAGTTTTGTTTCATTTCATCTCTCTTCAAGTCTTAAGTGGAGGAAAGCAAAGAGGGAAATAACATTTGTGGATTATACACAATGTGATACTAAGTGCTTTAATACCATTATGTCAATAAAGAGAGTGATAAAAATTCTTCAGAATAGGTGTTCTGATCTTTAAAACTTTAGGGCATCAAATCAACACGTCAGATGATCTCTTCAGGGTCACTCAACAAGAAAAGGTGAATCAGTCATCAAACAGAGAAAAGCACTCCAAAACCATGCTCCATTTCCCTACATCTCCACCTCAAAAGCAACTGCAAAATTGGATTTTCAAATATTCTTGTAGGATATAAAGTCCCCACAGAAGAGACTCCAACATTCCTCCAAAAAAAATTCAATATTTGGATTATATCCTTTTACCTGGGGAATCTCAGCTCTCCAGGAATCAGATTGAGGCTTCTCATGACCAAGACCTTTTGACACAAAGCAACAGGTTCATGTATTTCATTTTGGACCAACGAAGCCATCAAAGACCCTGAGTCTGTGTCCGTAGAATGAACAAAAATGACAACAATGACTTTAGAGAAATAAAGCTTGCCCTTATCAGAGTGCACGACTGGGAATAACTGAACTGACGTAAGAAAACCCTTCTCTACTCATAAGGGGAAAAAAGGAACTGCTTTGAGAGCCTTACCCTAAAGGCTAGGATGAGAACCCTCTCCAGTGGCATTCTTTTCCCAAAAAGTTAGAGAGAGGCTCTTGGATGGCCACTGTATTAGTTACTTTTCTCTTCTTACTGAGACCAAATACCTGACACCAAAGTTAAAGGAGGAAAGATTTATTTAGCTCAAGTTGTGGAAGTTTCAGTCCATTATCTGCTGTTTCCAAGGGAAGGTAGCCTTTGGCAGAAGGGCAGCAGTTCATAGTGCTGGAAAACAGTGAAAGCAAACAAGCAAGAGAGAACTGACCAGCCTCTTTGAGTCTTTTATGTTGTATGCAGGTTATCTTCTCTAGAATGATCCCCGTCAATCCCAGCACTGGACCATGAATCAATTACAAACTAGATTCACCTGCCTCTGAACAGTCTCCAAGCACTGCACTGGGCTTTGCAGGGACACCAACAATATCAGCCTAACAGCTACACTTTTACTGCCAGAGGATGATGGAAAGTTGACTTGAGGGCAGAGACTAGAAGTTCTAACTCCTCATATTTGGGCTAATCATGAAATTTTTTCTCCCACCAAATAGGCAACTCCATGGTCACTACTTTCTCAGCTTCTTTTGAGAAGTTGTTTCATTTCTCCAACTCAGCCAGCAAGCCACAACATGCTAGTGTATTTGGAAGGCACATAATTCCCAGTAGATGGGGTGTACAGCTTGAAGACGCTATGCAAGATAGAGACCTCCACTCCCTCAGCACCCTGTAAAGAATTAAAGGTATTTGTATTTCTGGAGGAAAATGAGATAAGCAGTTAGGATATGGTAAAGCTAGCTGGGGAAGTAGGTGTGGCCTGTTAACTACAAAATCCCAGAACACGTGCCTAGCACAATTCCCACAGTCCTGCTTATGCACTTCTCCCCAGAACTTGAGTGGGTTTTCCACAGGACAGCCTAGACCTGCTGGCAGCAGGAGGAATGAGTGATTTAAAAACACAGTCCACATTCAGTTTCTGCCACTGTGTTCTCTCTTGACCTTGGCCCAACCTCCTGTTGTCTAGTGTTTTTCTTTTCTTACTTTTATTTGACTCAAACTCACTCTGCAAAGCCCAGTCCTTTCCTTACTTTTTTTTTTTTTTTTTTTTTTTTTTTTTTGTGATACTGGGAATTGAACTCAGAACCCTCTGCTTGCCAGACAAATGCCTGTTCTACTGCACTATCTCCCTGGGCCCCCTTTTCTTACTTTTAGTAAAATTTTACTATCACGAAAATAATTTAAAGCAGCCCTTTTACACATATACAGAAGTCTAGTGGCTTGTGATCCTGACTGTCCCCCAACACACAAGAAAAATATGGCTTGGTGAGTTCAATACAGTGCACAATATATTCTACTAGATGACTCTGGGGATTGCTGGGACATCATTTTTTCTCTAGAAATGCACACTCTGGAGCATTCTGCCCAATGACACAATGAGCTTCATGCTGCCAGAAATCCTTAAACAGAGTATGATAACCTAAATTATAGAAGGAATTTTTAGTGGATGTAAAACAGAACGCGCACAAATAAACAACCTAACTTTACACCTCAAGTTTCTAGAAAAAGGAGAGCAAGACAAATCCTCTTACATCTGAGAACTTTTCTCTTTCTCTGTTTAGGGTTTCTCAGAGCTCTTCTCTTACCTTAAAGTAGATTCCAGGGTTAGGAACAAGGAGAAGAGAACTTAAGAGGTAAGGATCCCCTCTGTGTTTCTGTCTCTCTGTTTCTATCTCCATCTCTTTGCCTCCCTGTCTCTCTGTCTATCTCTCTGTTCCTCTCTCTGTCCATCTCTGTCTCTGTCTTTCTCTGTGTCTCTCTCTATTTCTCTCTCCCCCTCTTCTCTTTCCAATGTGTCCTTCTTTTCCGTTTCCTCTCACTTCTCCTTCAAGTACTTTTCCCTGCCATCTCCCTATTCAAGTGCTTGCATACTTAAAATTCCCTGTATCCTCCTAGTTTATGATTAACTTTATTAAAATAACACCCACACATCTGTAATCATGGAACTACCAGCACTGGGTTTTCTATACATTATCCCAACATTGAACTACTGCTTACACAGTGTTTTGTTTGATCCAATTGATTTCTGGGCTATTTCCTTTCAAAGTAATATCATTTTAAGTCCTCAACACAGAAATGATATAAGAAATATTATTTCCTCTTATTTTTCTTTAAAAAAAATTTTTTAATATAAATTGAACCGATAACATTCAATTAAGTTTCTACTTTAATCTCGCTTCTTACATTGCAAATTGGGATCAAATCAAAGCTATGATTCCATGGCCCTTACAGTAATTTTTATCGTTGAATTTCAGGATGATGAGTGGAAGGACAATATATAGAAAATATATTATTTTTCATTTTTTTTAATCAATGAATAACACTGAATAAGGAGGAAAAATTAGCCTTTATTAGTTAAGTTTTATTTGCAATGGTATAAGAATTCATGCTTATTGTAAGTCATTTGAACATTATAGAACTGTGTTAAATAAAAGTGAAATTATTTATTCTCACATACCCTCCTCAGCTTCTACTCTTCCAGGGTGAGCACTATTAGCAGCTCAGTTTCTGGCCTTTCAGTTAGAGCACATGCGATTGTTCACATGCCCAGGCACAAGCCAGTACTATCTGCAATGTTCTGCAATTTGCTTGACTTCCACTCGACAATCTTGTGGGAAATTTTTTATGATTTTATATACAGATTTATCTCATTCATTTTAGGGTCTACCTAGTGTTCCATCTTATGATGAGACACAATTTACCTAACCATTCTCTGGTTGAAACTATTTAGACTGTTTCTGATTTTTTTTTACCATTGTAAATACCGCTGTAGTAAAGATCAGAGTACATATGTAATTAGGACAATTTCATTTTCACCACTTAGTATAAAAGTCTGAGGCAATCTGAAAGCAGAAAAACGTGTCAGTCCATTTTCAAGATTAGTATGGGGGACGCATGGATATCGGACAGACAGCACGGCTTTTAAAATAGAAGCCCTCAGATGACTTAGGACCTTGGAGATCCATGGATCTTAACACGTTCTCAAGAAGGAGAGTACCCATCAGATATAGGCTAGGACCCACAGTTCATGTTTGCAAAGGGAGGGAAAATGAAAGTCTCAAAGGGTAGTGCCTGAACTATCAGGCACTCCAAAGGGTATCTGAGGTAAAACCCAGGAGAAAAACGTCTCCAGTGTGTCCCAAGCACTCAAGAGGTCAAAGCTCAGAAAAGTTTGAACTGGTTTTCTGGGTCTTTGTGGTTACACATGGAGCTAAATTGCCACAGCTGTCCCTTGGCATGGGTGTTACTCTATTACAGCAGATCTAAAAGCAAGTGCAGGGCACAGTAGCCATTGTATGGCACAGTACAGAAGCAACAGCTGGATCCCTGGCAGCACACCTTAATCCTTAGAACTATAGTTTTACCATTTGCAATAAACATCCTCTCAGACTTTAATTCTCCTTACTTCAGTTAAGGATTATTTAAAAATTAAGACAGATTAGCTACCAGTTTTAATAATTTTATGTGCCTAGCACTAGGCTAAATACCTCTGGGGCATTATCTTGTGTGACTTCCACAACAGTGCTACAAGTCAAGACTGTGATTTTCTGCAGTATGAAGCCTGAAAGAAGTTATGCCCCCAATAACTAGCAGAACCAGGACTCAATATCCATCTAGTCTTTTATTTATTTAATTTTTTTTGAAGTACTGGGGATTGAACTCAAGACCTTGCACTTGCCAAGCAGGTACTTATTCTACTGAGCTATCTCCCCCACCCCCACATAGTCTTTAGATCAAGCCTGTGTAGCTAATCCTATTTTTGTAGGAAATCATTTATTTTACTCTGAGGGTTCAAGGAATAAATATACTGCTACTTGGTTGGAGTGATAGAATCATATTAATACATGATGATGGAAGCAGAACTATTCAGCTTCTACCTTTTCTTTTCCAGTTAATGTAATCCTCAGATTGTCAAAAGCAGAACATCAGGAAAGAAACCTGAAACCCCAACGTAAAAAAGGACTACAGGCTCTTTGAAATATGTTTCACATTGGTCCTGGTCAGCTTTTTCCACAATGGGACCAAGCAGCTGACACCTGTCCCTGAAAGAAGGACAGGCTTACCCAGCTCCATATCTCAGGGCATCCAGGCTATGGTTTTGGTTTTTTTTGTTTGTTTTTTTGTCTGAGTAAACATATTTATTCAGGGGAAGAAAGCTCCTATCTGAGAGAGAGAGGGACAGAAGGGGGGCCAAGTGGATTTTCCCCGGTAAGCTGTCTCTTCCAGGAACTTTTATAGCAGAAAACCATGCAGTGAGGCAGGTCTAAGGAGCTGGAGAAGACATGGGAACTCACCTCAGTGGGCATGAGGTGGGACAAAACTATAGTCAACCAACGAGATCACAAGCACCATTGCCCAGGTAAAGTTGTGTAAATCCAGCACCAAATGAGGAAGCAAGTCATGTAGCAAGCGGGCATGAATAAGGGACAGAGTGTCTTCCTATTGGGGGTTGGGCTAGTGACTCCTTTTGTCTCTATCAAGGTGGTTGATACTTATTTAGAATGTCAGTCCCCAGTGCCCATCCCTAGGGAAGTATGTACCTGTATTTGTTTCCTCTTTTGTCTTGAGGTCTGGCCCATATGGGAGTGTCTGTCTCTTCTAAGTTGCAAAGTCACCTTGTCTTTCATCTTGTTTCCTTGAGGGCCTGGCCCTGTCTGCCAGGCCATGGTTATCCGGCTCCAGGGCAGCAATGGGATGGCAAGACAGACTGGCAGAGGAAAGTTTCCAACCAGTAACAGTCAGGAGACACAGACTGAGGATTGTGTTTCCTTCTTCCAGGAAAGAGGAATACACCCTCTCAAGTCCCAGCACCAGGGTCCCAACTCTTCCAAGTGTTCCCCACTTCCTAACAGAGCATTCAGCTAATGACACAATTGCCTTCCAAAAGTCTCAATTTCAAACCAATGAGCTTATGGAATATAAGGAAGGTATTTTAGATCTAAACTATAATACGCTCATCCCCAAAGACCTAAAATTGTGCCAAGTAAGACTACTGAATCATAAATAAACCTTGGAGAAAACATGGGCATTATTAAATTCATAATGATAGAAAACACAGAAAGAAAGAAAAAAAGAAAGAGAGAGAGAGAGAGAGAGAGAGAGAGAGAGAGAGAGAGAGAGAGAGAGAGAGAGAGAGAGAAAGAGAGGAAGGAAGGAAGAAAGGAAGGAAGGAAGGAACTACCCAGTCGGGTCCCCCCTCCTGTTCCTCTCTCGGACAGGAGCTTTCTTTCCCTTAATACATCTATTCTGCCCATAACCTCCGTTTGTTCCTAAAATTCATTCTTCGGTTTTAGAGAACATGAACTCGTATAGGTCAGGTCCAGAGATCGTTTTTTTCCCTATGTCATTTGGAGGTTTAGCTTCTCGTTTGGAGGTCACCCACCTGAGGTCAGTTTTTCTCCCTGTATTGGAAGGAAGGAGGAAGGAAGGAAGGAAAGAAGGAAGGAAGGAAGGAAGGAAGGAAGGAAGGAAGGAAGGAAGGAAGGAAGGAAGGAAGGAAAGAAGGAAGGAAGGAAGGAAGGAAGGAAAGAAAACACTGCTTAGGCAGACGCAGGAGCTGGTTTGATCCCTGGCCTGCCATGCTGGCCCCGCCCCCAGGGCACACTGAGACAGTGATTGAGACTGTGTGTGGTGGTTCATGCCTGTAATTCCAGCTCATAGGCGGCTGAACACAGGCAGATCACTACAACTCTGATCTATGTAGTAAGACCTGTAGACCCTGTACTAAAATACAAGAAAAAAAAAAAAAAAAATGGAAACAGACAAAAAATTCAAGTTGTAAGGGAGAAGGTGGAGTTTGCAGAATTTATTCTTACAGCTATTTAAGGTGCAGTATTGAGACTCTCAGATTAATCATTACAAAGGTTCCCTCACTTGGATGCAAGACAAAAAATTCTAGACAGAATCACAGATTTTACTGATATAATTCATGTATAAAAAGTAAGATAAGTAAGCAGCTACACTCTTAATTTACTGATAAAAGACATCTGCTATAATAATGTCTGTAAGTATAATATCATGTATGCACCTTGTACGATACCAAAACATCATGAAAACAGTTTGCAATGTATTAATTCATCGAATCTGTCTTGTTAAGATGTCTTGAAACTGATTTATATTTGTACTTCAATAAAATAAAATAAAATAAAATAAAATAAAGAATCACAGATTTTAAAAAGCAAAATCTATTTTTTTTTTCCTTTTTTTGATGGACCAATCTATCTGAACACTGTCAAAGTCTCTATCATTTTGTATGAAGATATTTTGCAAAATCTTTCATGAAACAATAGAAAAGGCCAATGATGTGCAGATAGATGAAAAGATAATTTGTTTTAACCTTCAAAACTAAGACAGTTGGGTCTGGGGAAAGAGCTCGGTGATCAGGACCTGGTTCCATCCCCAGCATCACATGCTGTGCTGCCCCAGGACCACAGGTGCACTGTGCTGGTCCTGAATCCAGGTACTATGATACATGCCTGCAATCCCAATGCTGGGGAGGCTGAGACAGGAGGATTGCAGTGAGTCTGAAATGCATAGAGAGACACTGTATCAAATGAATAAAATAATATAAACTAAACTAAGACTATTTGTTAATTGTCCAAATATGTCCGAAATACATCTCTAGCAGCAACAAATATACTGAGGAAAAGAAGAAGCAAATTTTATACACTTTACTACAATGTGTTTAGTCCTGTGTCTAGAGATCTACATTTTAATGTGGTTAAATAAAAATAAAATAATTGAAACAGTTCGTTTCACCATGTAACTTGTAATACCATGATTGAGCATTCCTAATATTCTTTTAAAAACAGGATAAGAAAATCAAGTTCTACCAAGAAATTTAATTAAATAGAAAACACTACATTAGGCAGGTAGAAAGCCTCAAGCAGATGGGGTGTGTAAAGACATGAAGAGAGCAGGGCAATCTCAAGCAGCACAACTCAGCTACTTTCCACAACCCACATGGTTCCTGAGGGGGCTAGAAAAGGGATTTTGCTACTTCTTAGCTCATTCTTGCTTCTTCTTCTTTGTTACTGGGGACTATACCCTAGGCCATATACTTACACCATCCTTAACTTTCTTTTTTATTTTAAGACAGATTCTACCTAAGTTTTCTAGTGAGATTAGATGTACAATCCTCCTGCTTCAGCCTCCCATAGAGTTAGTGCAGGGATTATAGGCATGCGCCATCAGCCCTGGTGGCTCGCACGTGTTTCTTAATTAATTCTACTCCAAACCCATTGTACTTCTGCTCTGACACAAAGTCTCTAGCCACGGCCTTTACAGCAGACCATATGTCAAATTGGCACCAGTGTGCTCCCTTTCTTACTTCCAGGGCCCAATTTATTTCAAGAATCACACTTCTTCATTCAACTCAAGTGAACTATGATGGATCAGAGTCAATCACAGGGGTCTTATCACACCTGAGACTGTTGGCTAGTTGCCCAAACACGTCTCTAATAGCAAGCAGAAGTAAGATTTGAACAATGTAAATAAGCAACCATTAAACAACCTGTGATATTTCTAGTCCTATGATTGGTTTGGGGAAAAGGCAAGTAATTCAGTTGGCAAATAAGGCATTCATACATTCCTTTATTTAATTCACAAATATTGACTAAGCACCTATGACATGGCAACTCCTAGGTGTTGCAGATTAGAAGCAAACAAAATAAATATCTGTGCTGGCACTGACTCCAGATTTTAAGTGGAGAAGAGATAATAATAGGAAGTAAGAAGAGCTCTGAAAGAGTTCTGAGGAAAGAGTCTTCACTTCTAATATACTTTTAATAATGCCAAAGGCAGAAATTATTCTTTATCTCCCTCTGACATTGATGAATAGGCTGTGATGGGCAGGTAGCTAGCCAACCTGGCTGGTGGCAATGCTGGAAGGTAGATGAATGAGCTGCTGCACTAATCAGCCTGACCACCTCATGGCAGGTGCTCGCACTTGAGTCTTCCAGTACATTCTGTCAAGAGCATCCTGGTGGGTGCGATATGGTACACAGGTCTTGTAGAAAAGATCGCAGAGCAGTTTGGCTGATCTCTGGCCATTTGTTAGAGGCAAAGTTGACTGGGAAACCCATCACCTCACTGATAACAGAAAACATTGGACAAAAATTGAATAAATATCCATTTTGCTAAGCTTGTGCATTGCACTCAGAGGAAAAAAAGTGAGTGAAGAAACACAAACTGCTCAATAAAATAAATACAGCTAGTAAATATATTTCAGATAGAGATTGTAATTGTCTGACACTGAAAAGTATTAATCATCACTGAAAAATTGTAATTTTTTCTGAGAACACCTTTATCCATGTTATTATGGCCCATCCTTAATCATCTTCTAAGAAAGACTTCACATACTATATATGTAATCATATACATATATATATATATATATATATATATATATATATATATGCATATGATATGTATTTCATCTTTTGAAAATGATTTGGAAGTTCTTTTTTTTTTTTCTGGTGGAACTGGGAATTGAACTCAGGCCCTGGCACTTGCCAGGCAAGCGCTTATTCTACTGAGTTATCTCCCCAGCTCCATGATTTGGAAATTCTGATGTGAGGTCTTTATTAATGGTGAGAATATTATACCAGAGAAGCATAGATTTTATGTAGCTATGGAGACAAATAACATAGCCAATAAATATACCTGAAAAGTAGTTCAGAAAAAACTATGTTATTTTCCAAAATTTTGAGATGATGAGACAAAGAGAAAAATGTGCTTGAATACATACAGGTTGAAGATCTCACAGTGACAGAAAACAAATAACTTGATGAATACCTATTGAAGGAATACATGAAATAAATGATTAATATTTGTTATTTCTGTTTCACAAAGACAAGGCTCTTTTCTTTCCAAAGTGTACATTCTTATTCCTAAGATAAAAGTTAAATCTGGAACAAACATATTTGCATGGAAACATTGGAAAGAATCGACAACTGGGATCAACTCTTCTTGAGGAGTTTCTGCAAGTCAAAAGAAATTGTCAACAAAGTGAAAAGACAACCTACAAATTTTGAAAAAATCCTAACTAATAAGCAATCAGACAAAGGTCTGCTCTCTAGAATTTATAAAGAACTAAGATATATTAGGGCCATTAAATTTAAAGACCCAATCCAGAAATGGGCATCTGAGATGAATATGCACTTCTCAGAGGATGAAATTAAAGAAGTGAATAAATACATGAAAAAATGCTCCACATTGCTAGCCATCCATGAAATGCAAATAAAAACAACACTGAGATACCATCTCACTCCAGAAAGAATGGCTATCATTAGGAAATCAACCAACAACAAATGTTGGAGAGGTTGTGGGGAAAAAGGAACACTTCTCCACTGCTGGTGGGAGTGTAGACTGGTTCAACCATTGTGGAGATCAGTGTGGAGACTCCACAAAAGAGTTGGACTGGAAATTCCATTCAAGCCAGCTATCCCCCTACTGGGAATTTTCTCAGAGGAACTGAAATCATTATATCATACTGATATATGTGTACCTATGTTTCTAGCAGCATAATTTGTGATAGCAAGATCTTGGAAACAGCCAAGATGTCCATCACATGAGGAATGGTTGAAAAAGATGTGGTATTTCTATATAATGGAGTATTACTCAGCTATAAAGAATGATAAACTTGAAGCATTTATGCTGAAGTGGATGCCACTTGAACATATACTCATAAGCGAAATAAACCAGACACACAAAGCAAATATTGTATAGTCTCCCTAGTGTCAGAAGTCAAAAGAAGAAAATAGAAATATACATCAACAGCAAATAGAATTATGCATCAACAACAAATAATAATTTAGTCCGTTAGAGCAAACTGAACTGCATATACTGCAGGGTACTAATCAGCTTTTCTTCTGGATGATTAACAACCTAAGTTCACAGATCAAGAATTGGAGAAATAGAAGAGCTGCAAGGTCAGCCAACATTTTGGTCCTAGATTTTCAAGGTCAGTGAAAACTCAGGACATAGAAGAACCGGTACTCTAACATCATGAAACTCAGTTTTGCCCCAAATTTTCTAATCAAGAAGATTATGGAGCCAAAGAGGAAGGCGATCGATGATCTATAGTGTGCCTGGGAGAGTAACATGGAGAGGAAACCTTCTCTCAGGCTCTCACAGAGAGCAAACTGGTCAAACAATGGCTGTGACTCATCCACATGGCTGACACAGACAAAGGATCTACAGAGTAAGGTACAGGATTATAAGATAAACCCTGAGGGGACTTCACTGACTTCATCAGAAACAAAAGCTGCATTTTTTTTCTTATATAGGTTTTGCTCTATCTAGGTCTTAACCATCCAGCAGAAAAGTATAAATATGAGGTGTATAATGCGGGGCCATAATAATAAGTTGAGCTGTAAATGGCTACAGTCAACAACTTCTTCAGATAACTCACTATTGTTGTGGAATGCTGGACTGTGTTGGATTGTGTCACCGAGTTCAGGCACCTATAGTGGTTTGATAGATCTAGACAAAAAAGGGAGATACAAAGGCAGATCCAAAATGTGTTTTTATAATCAGTACAGTTAGGATAAATGTGCAGTACTTCTGCATAATTCTATGGGAAGCAAGGTTTGCACTAATAGTGGCCGGACAAATTATTATGTCAGTTTCTAGTACTATGTATGGACAACCACTAGGAAGATAACAAGGTAGATAGTATTAATTATTGAATCTGGGATACAATTCAGCTATAAAAAATAAGATAAGGATACAGCTATACTCTCTTAAGTTTCTCATTAAGGACAACTACTATAATAATGTCTGTAAGTACAATATCATGTATGCACCTTGTACAATACCAAAACATTATGAAAACAGTATGCAATGTATTAATTATTGAATCTGTCCTGTTAATTTGTCTTGAAACTGTCTCATTGCTATTTTTTCTTCAATAAAAAAGTTAAATCTGTCTTTTACACTCCTTCCATGTCTCCATCATATTTTCTCTTTTTTTCCTCCTCCCTTCCAATGGCCCATTTCTAATGTTTCTCTCTCCCTTCCTCTCTCTCTCTCTCTCTCCTCTCTCTCTCTCTCTCTCTCTCTCTCTCTCTCTCTCTCTCTCTCTCTCTTCCATTCTGTTTCAGCAAGCAAAGTCATGCATCTTTTATGGACAGGTATTATGTGTTATATGTACATAAGA
>PVKA01006755.1:0-81669 GCA_004027165.1 Ctenomys sociabilis | reverse complement strand
TTTTTTGTCTTTTTGTGAGACAGGGTCTCACTATGCAGTTCAGGCTGGCCTTAAGCTCACTTTGTAGCTCAGGCTGGTCTCGAACTCACAACAATCCTCCTGCCTCAGCCTCCCGAGTGCTGGGATTACAGGCATGCGCCACCATGCCCAGCTTGCTAGCATTTTCCTTGTCATTAAAAGTATGCTTGGGGAACCTCATCATCCCAAAGATCCAGGCTCTAAAAAAGAGGACACCAGGAGAAGTATGATAGAAATTGGAGTTAGTGTGTTTTGATTGCTATGTTTTGTTTTGTTTTATTTTGTTTACTTTTCATTCTTTTTCTTGACAAAAACAAAAAGACATTTTTCCTCTTGGGAAACCTTTGCTTGCAGCACAAATTTTGTGTCCACTTGAGGAAACTGAAATGGGTAGGATGGCAGGAAGTGTGAAGAAAAATCAAGAGAAAGGAAAGCACAAGCCCCTCATGCTGCACTTATGGAATCATGCGAGGCGCAGCCCTGAACTGGCTCTCTGGGGGCTTGAATTTTGTGCGCTGTGTAAACTGATGCAAAGTTGATCTTAATCTGAAAATAAGACTTGTGCAGTGTTGTTACCCATTTTGATCTTCTCTGAATTATTGCAAAATTGTATTTAATGAGATTTTTTTTTTTTACCTACCAAAGATACAGGCATGTTTAAAGCTGAAATTTCTGTTTGTTTGGTTTTTTTTGTTTGCAGAACCGGGGATTGAACTTAGGCCCTTACACTTGCCAGGGGAATGCTTATTCCACTGAAACATCTCCCCGACCCCTTAAAGCTGAATTTTTATCAAGATTTAATGCCATTCAATGTTAAATGTTATATGTACTTAGTAAAACATAGAGGATCATAAAACCCAATTATCAATCTAACATATAGTTTAACTATTCAGATATTTTGCATGCATGTGGATAATGTCCTTTATATCATCAGGACAATACAATGCAGGAGTATATAGTTAAGTTAGCCTTGGACTTGACACCTCTATTCCATCATGCTGGTGATCTGAAGTTTTCTTTCTAAGCTCTGGCTTGAAACAGGTTAATAGTGCAAGAGAGTTTTAAGACAGCCATCTGATGGTTATTGGATAGCTGCTATAAAGTGACATCATCATCATTTTGGTTTTGGAAGAAGTAACCATAGCAGTGGTGACAAAAATAGATCATCCAAGTGATATTTTAACTCAGAAAATAAATACCTTTTTATTTCTGGAAAACATTATACCATTGCAGTCTTGAGGCAAATTAATCAGAGTTCCAGGGGTTTTACTTGGAATAAGACCTGTTCTGTGTAGGTTGTGGGTATAAGCCACTCCATTCTCTTTTATAATTTCAAGAATATCATTGAACCATTAATACTGTGTGAGCATTGCATGTCTGAAACACCTACTGCCTGCTGAATGTTCTATACTCCAGCACTTTCCTACCTAGGGTTTCTGTGTCACTCTCTTAACACTGTCTGATTTTATAAAGCCCTGGGTATCTCACAAGCTGTATTTTTATTTAATATATAGTTTAATAGAGCATTGTGCTAAAGAGGCCAAGGTCATGGTATTGATCCCCTAGCAATCAACTACAATGAAAAGTGGTTGTTTTTTTTTTTTTTTCTTTTTTCCCTATAGCTTCAAACATTGTTTCAGAATTCACTGATAATGTGTAACTTATTTAGTTTGAAAAATGAATGACAGTACCTGTGTTGGCAAAGTAAAACTGACATCCATCAGATAGAATCCGTCAGGTAGAGATTTCCTCCTATTTAAAGGAAAGCTTTTGCTTTTATCAGTGGATGTCTCTACTAGGTTAACCTGTAGGATTCATTCAACATTATCACATTGTAGCTCCTTGGTGGGTGGAGACCTACCTGTGTGTTCTCTTCTAGTCCCTCTTTCCTCTGCCTGGGCAGAAATGCTACTGGCCATTTGTCCTGTGTCTTCTGCTGGCGCAGCCAGAATGCTTACCCTGGATGGCCATCTCTTGTCACCTCTTCAAATACATTCATTCATTCATTTGTTTCTGGAAATCTAACTCTGGACCTTGTATTTGTGAGGCAGACACTGCACTGCTGAGCTATATCCCCAGCTTTTTACCCTGATTTAGTAAAGACATATTTTAATTTCATTCTAGAAATTTAGGGCTCCAATCATTCATGCATTGAACTTTGAATAAGTTGGAAAGAAGGGCTGAGGCCTATTTTCGTAATGGATGATGACATTTGACATTTACAGTAGTATGCTCCATTTACATTGAAATAAATGAATTTGTATTTAGAAATAATTTCCTAGGCTTTATCCCCTATCGAACTTAAAATAGAGGCCCCCTCTTTTTTTCATTCAGAGTTAAATGCTGAACAACTGCCTGCTCAGATTTGTCAAATACATGTTAATTGGCACAGCCCTGTTCAACTAATTGTGCTGATCTGTCAGCTAGGGAAAGAGCAGGATCCTCTTAGTTCCTTGTCTCCACAGTCCTTGTTGTCAGTTCCCAAAGCAGGATTTTTCTGAAGCTGCTGACTGTTCCTGCCTGGGCTGTTGACCTTGTTCCCTGAGGCTGGTGTGCAGCTCAGGCGGGTGGTCATCTGCAGAGAACTCATCCGTGCAGCTCTTGAGGGGAACCATATCACTTATGTCCTTTGCCCATGATACATGTGGAAATGAGTCAGTGGAAAATTCACTTACTCATCGTGACCTACTTCTGTCACTTGAATTCTGCATGAGCTTATTTGTCAGAAGCAATCTGTCCCCTCTCCAAAACTTCATGTGCCACAGCTGCTTTAACCCCACAGCCTATGGCTTCTTTCAGAACATGTACAGTCACCTAAATTGTCCTGTAAATTACCCTGTCATACCTGTGTACTCCATTTTAGAATAAGACCCTGGAGGCCAGAGGTAGCATCTTACTTTGGGTGACAGTAAGCAGAGCCGCATGCCTGGTTGCGGCTTCCTGAAGAAGAGTCCAGGATTTTTAGAGAAACCATAAAAGGATAACTTTCATCAGTTTTAAAAAGGAAAATTGAGAAGTCAAGGTTTATTATGACCAAACACCCCATTCCCACTTTTATTGATTTTTTTTAATATCTTACTGCTTTCAAATTATGCATCTATTCCACACTGTTTAATAAAGTGACCCCTTTGTGCCAAGGGTCACTCTAGGGTTATACAAAGAAGATACTGGCTAACGGAGCCTGTGATCTCTAGTTGGAGAACCACAGGAAGCACTTCAGAGTTACACCAGTTTTCAACACCATTTTTCATTTGAGGGAACACAAAACATTCCACATTAAGACTAAAATAAATTGGGTCACTTCTTACCTAACTTTGTTTACTCTTAGCATCAAAGTCTTGTCTGTTTTGATCAAAGAGCTTAACTTTTTCATTAGAATCATATATATCAGTGTGGGAATAGTTTTATCACAGAATTCTATGTAAAAGATAAGATTTTTTTTTAAAGAAAAACAAAATTCAAGACTTCTGCAAAGGAAAATGTTTTGCAGATTTTAACCAAAAATATATAATCAGATACTATATGTAAACTTCAGGTAATGTGCTATTTATTTCATGTCTAATATTGTATAGACAGCTCAGTATTAGAAATGACACACCATATTTTCATGAATATAAAATGGATTTCAATCCAGCCTTAAGATAATTACTTTCTTATGTCTTAGAATAATGAACATTTTTAGTCTACTTTGGGGATACTTACAAAGACTTTCAGGCTAAGAATGAATAGTCTTACTTAAAGTACATGTATGGAAGTAGATGGAAACCACTACTTGATGAATACAATAGTATTCCTTTGAAATTCATCTCGTTTCTGGCAGCTAATTAGTTCTTACTGTGAATAACTCACCCTTTAAAAAAAAGCTCTAGCTGACTTGATAGCACTTTTTAAAAAGTAGCAGCTATTAACATTAAAGTAACAATGTAGAATTTTGTTCTTGGCTAACTGATAGAATTGTAAGCATCACTTTGTTTAGGTCCTCTTTTCTCTGTGCTTTTTCCTCCGGGTCATTACACAACCTCTTTTTAAGGAGACTATATAAAGAAAAAGTCAGGGTCAGGCTGAAATAGTTCTGGTTTAGTGTCGTACACTGCCACAGAGCTGTGGCTCATGTTCTGGAATATGTTCTGGGCTTTCTGACCAAGCAACAAGGTCTCCGGATCTCTTCTAAGCAGTCAATTTTGAAGTAACTGGGAGCTTGTTTGTATTAGGTAAGTTGGCTGCAATGCCAAGGCAGTGATGTGTGGGGCCTTATGAGTTTTGTTTGGATGATCTTGATTTTGCAATGTGATCAACTGATTGAATTTAACTTTACTGAGGGAAGGCATTTCTGCCAGTGTTTATTTTACCATTATCCTTGTCGCTTTTCCCTTTGCTTTTGAAATCACTTTCACTGACAAGCAAAAGAAATTTAAATTTCAATGGCAAGTTTATTATCAAATAATAGTGTATTATGAATCTGCCTCTGCAGTTGCTGTCTACCTGGAGATACAGGTAGACAATGAAGTGTGAGATTAGCTTTGTAAATGATATTATATTCACTCTAGGTATACAACTTACCTAGCTGATCTTCACTGAAAGACATCCATCCTGTGTTAACAGCCTGCTCCTCTTAAGAGATCACATTTCTAGCATGAGATTAGAACATAAACCAGTTGGCCAGTGACTTAAGTATATGTCTTATCTGGCTTTGTACAGTCTCTTAGTTTAAAACAGCTCTCTCCCAGAAGAGTTGTCTCTTTTGTTATGGTGTCATCACAGGCCACACCTAAAGGATTTAGAATATTCCTTAAAGCCTATTCAGATGTTCTGCTATGTTGCTTTTGCATAAGGTGCTGAAAGACAGCATCTCCTCTCAGGGCCTGAACTCCAATGTGGGTGAAATGCTCTCCTTCATCACAGAAGCATAGCACTTCTGCAACCCCTGGTGGGATGGACTCAGGAGGACAATGGGTGAGGCCTGTGCCAAAGAATACTGTGGGCCCTGGGCGAGGTTGGGGGTGCAGAACGGTGACCATAAAGCCCCGAGGTCCTGCCTCGTTCTGGAGCTGGATTCCCAGTGTATCATTTCCACCCATTAGCTCTCGTGTTCTGCAGTGAGAGCCAGTTGACCTTCCTGAAATGTCCCACAGTGGCAGTAACAGGAGCAGGGGATTTTTGCTTTCTGGCCATGTGACAGCGTGATTCTAGTTACATTTCCTATTGCAGCGTTGACTTTATTTTCTGCAAATTGCATTTGAGAGACTTTATATTCCTGTGCAATGTGGTAATCACTGCCCAACAGTAATTAAAGCTTCAAAGGAGTGAATATATTTAACGATAAAGCTGGCCAAAGATGACGTCTGTCAAGTTATTATTTTAGAGCAGCAGGTTATATCTAGTGTTATAAAAATTGTGTGCTCTGTGAATATTCTGTAAGGATAGAGTCTTCATTTACGAATGCACTCATGTAACTTTGGGGGTTAATCTTAAGTGGAGGAAAAAATATTCTGAAACACTGACTGCTGGCTTGGAGTGAGGTGCAGGAATGTTCACCTTCCAGCCTCAGCAACCTTGTGTTGTTTTCTGGGGTTGTTTTTATTTTAAGCTTTTTTTGTTGTTGTTGCTGTTCACCTTTTTTGGTTTTAGGTTTTGTTTTGCTTCTTGTGTCTGTTTGGCTGATTCTTTGTGTGTTGGTTGGTTGGTTTGGGGGGATTTGAATTTTAAGTAAAGCATTTCTCCTTTTGCTATTTCTGGAAGACACTGAACTTGCAGAAGTCTGGCGGTGTCTGCCCCACATCATTAATTGATATTGGAATGGGCCTGGCCAAGCTTCAGTGCACACTTCTGTGACCACACAACCAACAGCAATGGATCATAATTAAAGGAGTGCGAACAGTTATGTCTAGGAGCAAACTATGTGGTCAACATTCCATACTTTATTTCTGTTTTCATGTATCGGTTAGGTTCTGAGAAGGGATGGGCTCTGGCTAAAACATAAAATGACATGTACTGAGGATTTCCAGGGAAGACAGTTTTCTGGTATCCTGAGCAACTATAAAGTTCTGGCTGGCTAGTACTTTCCTATCAAAAGGGATCTACTCTGGTCCTTATTCTGTTGTGCCTGCTTTATGCAGTCTTTATGATACTGTCAAGGGTTGTTACACCAGGAGCTGCTTCCTACCCAGTAGTCTCAGCCCACATGGAAAGATGGAAGCTTGGCTTTGGCGCTCCTATGCCTGTGGTGGGCATGGACATCTTTAGCTGGCACTTGCCAGGCCAGCTTGGACCTTTTTCTAAACTGTCTTGCTCCTCTCCCCCAGCAGCAACATGCATGTCACTCTGAGAGTCCTACATTAGAAAGGGGTGACCACAGTCTCGGTCACTCACGCAGCCACATAGCCAGACATCACTACCTCTCCCTGTCCCCACCTAGTCTCTGGAAAGCAGATCTTTGTCTTGCAGGGAGGGGGAGCTCTTGGGAGTTCCTCCTTCCCTTCCCTGAAAGAACACCCCTCTGTTGGCGTTTCCTCCTCGGAGAAGGGCCGGGGACTTTCCTTAGGAGCTACCTCCAACCTCAGCTTCCATTCCTGAAACAGAGCCCATTAATATTGACCAAGTCCTAGGAGCCCAGAACACAAAGATTTATTGGAATGAGAAAAAAAATACTTTTAATCTTCTCCAGCACAAGGAATACCACAAAAGAATAACTGACCGAGTTACCCTGGTATTGCCACCCCTCTCTGCATTGCTTCTCTGTTCTTATGAATTGTTGCTACAGTATTAGCAAAGACACTGGATTCCTTTATAAAGACATACATTTCTTCTCTAAAATAGAGAGATTGCAATGCTCATGATTAAAATTGCTTGAAGGGCTGGGGGTTGGGGCAAGCACTCAGTGGTACGATGAGCATACCAGGCCCTGGGTTTGATCCTGAGCAGGCCAAAAAAAGAAAAACAAAAACAAAAAAAAATGTTTGTTTTTAAATCAAAATACAAACATTCCTTCATACTCCTATTTTGCTACAACTCAGAAATAATCACTGTGTATACATATATCCTTCCAACCCATTTTCTTTTCATTCTATGTATTTTAAACATATTTGATTAATGGCTTTGTGTTCCCTTTTCACCTGTAGCTTTGTAAGCATTTCAGGTCCCATATTATTTTCAAATTTTTTTATTAATTTATTTTTTTGAGGATAAGATTAATCATTTGTTCTACATTGTGATTCTTTGTTCTCTGTCATCTCAGAAAAAGTTCTACAGACAGACATGGACATGGCAGTCCATGATAAATTGGCTTGATTGGAACCCAGAACTTGCCCACAAGGGAGGCAGTGAGTTCTAGGCTGGGGGCCGAGTGATCTCCAGAGCACAGCAAGTGCCTATTGTGTGGTGGGTGTTCCAGCTTGGTTCCCAGGGAGCGGCCAGGTGCCCTGCTCCTGTAAGCAGCCGTTTCTTGTGCTTCCAGATGCTTTCATCGCTTGACTCTTAGCTAGTGTGACTCAGAAGTCCATCCTTGCAGCATGGGTAGGTCTTTATAAATACATGCTTCATTTGATATATGAAAAACATTTTGAGGACAGCATAACCCCAAAATTAACCATCTAAGAAAAGTTGCCAACTCTGTTTCTATTCCTGGATCTTATCAATTAAAAAGAATTTAAAAAGATGAAGGAAGCAGTTTTCTTCTTTTCTATACAAATTGACCAACTCCCTTGGGTGAGTTAGACATTGATCTTGAGGTAAAATTATATCTTTGAAGAAGGATAGAAAGCTAATAAAAGTTCTTTTAAGATGAAGTTTTAAGTATTCAAAAATGATTAATCTCTGAAGCAAGGCTGTGACAGTGAGACCCAATAGGATTGGAGTTAGGGTTAGCACTTATAAATTAATACACTAGTCTTTTTTCCTAACTATGTGCTGTACTCACCGTTAGCATTCGTTCACACATTCGTTCACACATTCATTCATCTTCTTTCTCACATTATCAGATATTAATTATTGCTCCTCCTAGTATGAACTGTAGTACAAGATTTTTAAAAATTGTTCTATGAATTAAATTATGTGTTTTATACAAAATACATTAGTAACATATTAAATAATTTTCCTGGAAACTTCTGTTCCTCTTTCATTTCTCAATAATGAATAAAATTACTTCTTTGTTAAGTAGCTTTCCTTTTTGCATTATGTATTTTTTAAAGCCTTAGGGTAAGATAAAAAGCATTTCACCTACCTGCATATGTTGCATTCCTAGTTTAGGTGATTGTATATATTGCTTTATTTTGTATATGTTCTCAGTCATATATTTTATCATAATTGCCTAGTTTCTAACAAAATTTATATAGACAGATTTTTTAAATTTATTTTTTTTTTGTTCTCCCAATTTTAATGTTGCCTAACTGAACAATGAAGCCATTTAAAAATTCAGGGAAGTCTCTCCCTCTCCAGATTTCCTGATTGCAAACTCGGGAGCAAATCTTTTAAGTCTTGATTCCTCACAGTTCTCTGCATGGGCAAGATGCACTTAAAGAATCATGGGTGGGGGTTGATGGAGTAATAATGCTACATATTAATGAAAAGAACAAGTTGAGTTAAAACAAGAAATTCAAGTTATGTTTTTACCAGTGGAAGGTGATAGAGTTAACTTTGTCTTACAAAAGTGCTTACCACCAGATTATAGAAAGTCAGTATAACTTGTTGCTTATTACTTATCTGCTTAATTTTACATCATTTTAAGATATTTGCCTTTGTTGTTGTTGTTGGTATTGTTGCAGTGCTGGGGACTGAACCCAAGGCCTCTTGCTTGGCAGGCAAGTACTGTACTGCTGAGCTCATCCTCTTCCCAAAATATTAAATCTTTTACTTGCAAGACTACATACTTAAGGTTCTTGTGTAAAGAACTCCTTTTGAAGTAAAATGAGAAACATTTTCTTTTGACCTCATGTATGTTAACATCACATTTGGTTGAACTGTCCATGAGGTAAACTAATAAGTGTTCATGCTCCTTACTGTGTAACATGGTGAATTCAGAAATATTGGTGTCTATGGTAATAAGCAGTCATGGTGGCCAGTTTCTGAAGATACAGGCCTCTGAAGCAAGAGCCTTGATTTAAGGAAGTAGAAAACTTTGTTACATAAATGAGTCCTACAATTTTGATTATACTGTGAATACAATATGATATGGTCATAGAGCCAAAGCAATGATGCATTTGTTAATTATTGTTGAATTTTATTTTCAAAATGGGCTTAGCTGTGTTGTTGTTTTCCTTTGTATTTTGCCCTTTCAGAAGAATTTAAGCTCTGTTTAAAAAACAAATGAACAGAGTTAGCTAATGAAAGACTTCCCATTGGCTTCTTTCATAGTATAAATGACTTGTTTTCATTGCATGGAGGTATCCTACCTGTGGCTTGGCATGCAGTTTAGTTTCACATGGGTGCATTACTCAGGATCCCTTCCAGTATGAGACATTTACACAGTAGGGTCTGATTTTTCTGTACCATTGAATTTCTACTTAGCAAGTTTCCATGGGAAGGTTGGGGATTCCATAGCTTTAATAAACAGGAATCCAGGGACACAATGAATAGGAACTCTCTGAGTCACAGTAGGGTTGGGTGATTGGCGAATATAGTACAAAGGCAGAATTGGTGTGTTTTTCTGGAGCTTAGAATACTTACTAATAAGGACCAAATCCCAGGCAAGGGACAAATGAGGTCATCTCATTAAACAGAAAGCTAGACTAGGAGAAACAGGTGGCTGGCCCATAAGAGGCAGGCTAGAGATCTGCAGTCCCTGGGACTGCACCATCACTAAACATTGCCTTTGTAACCAGAGACAATGTGAATTCTTGTGTTAAGCCTAACGTGCTTTTAATCAAGTTCTCATAATTTAGTAGGGTCTCTTTCTATACACAGACCTTTCTCATTCATGTTCTCGTGAAGTTGAGGGGCAAGGTGGACGAAATGGAAAATCCAAGAGCTGCGGGTCATAAGGGTGAAGGAGTTTAAGTTCATAGGTTTTATACTGTCTGCTTCATTAAGATACATAATTAGTAAATACTTTTTTAAAATCCTCCTGTCAATAATACAGTCAGTGGGCTGTACTCTGGTATATTCTTTAGTCTTTTGCTGGTCTAGTGGGCTTCTTAATGTAGGCAGTCAGTCCTTTTCATGCAAAGATGCTTCACACCACAAACCTGAGTTCTGTGTTCTTTGGAATACTTTTAATTAATTAGCAGAAATGCAGAAATGAACCACTTTAAAAGGTATAATTCACCAATTTAGAATGGATTTTATAATTCATCAAGAAACACTAGAACACAGATCTGATACACACAGGTGTAAACACAATTCTCTCCCCATTTGTTTCTGGCTAGACCTGCTGTTCTAGGCAGGGTGAAGGCAGAAATGCCTGCTTGCCATGGATTATCCATGTGTTGAATCATTTTCCTATGGATCTTTGGGCATCGGCTATAGAAGAGGGAGTGTCCGATCCTGTACACATCTCACTTGCATGTCTACCAGGGGTTAACAAATGTGTACACCAGTGCATCTTGGATAAAAAGCATCCCTGGTTACTGGCCTCGGGATGGCTCTGCACTGAGATTTGGTTTACTACCTCAAGCTGAACCTTATCTGTTCTGAAGGTTGATAACCTCAGATACCTACTATCCCTGACTTTCAAGCTATAGCCTGAAAACATCTGGTTTGGAAGCTGCCCCGTTGCAGCACCATCTCAAAGGAATGGGTTCATGATGTGTGTCTGAGCAGGATCCTGCAATACTAAGATCTAAGGATAAATATAATCCTCATTGGGCTTTGGCTGGTCAGAGGTCTCATTCTTTACAAAACCATAAGAGCAAAGGCCCTTAAGCAAGTGGATTGATCCCACTTAGGAGCTCTACAATGTTGGACAAATTACTCAGGTGCTCAGCTCTTCAATTTTCATAATTATAAATAAAACACAACTTAAAGGTTGTCAAGAAAAAAAATCAATCACTGCTTTGAATGGATTAGATGCTTAGCTGGCATTAGCGGTTGTTATTGCTGTTCTCATTATTCATTTTTGGGCAGATGTCTCCATGAGGATGGTCAGAAGGCTGTGCAAGGCATATGGTGGTGGACATAGCAGGTGGATTAATTGATTAAGGTTTGGGGTTGGGCTGGGCTGATGTCCATGTCTTTGACAGTCGTTCTGACACACTGTAGTGTGTTGTGTGTTGTACCTTGCAAGTTGCTCCACCGTGCATTACTAATCTGAAGCGCCTGCCAGTGCTTGAATGGATACTCTAAACTTGTAAATCTTAAGCTTTCATTTTTGTCTCTGTGATGCCTGTCCCTACCTACTGGTACATTTTTCCTATAAGAGGTTAATATTTATGTTTATGATCAAGTCTTATTGGCCAGTAGTCAGCCTCTTTAGTTCTTGCATAACTATTTGTCTTGATTTGAACTGTTAATTTCATGGGCAGTGTCGTAGTTCTTATTACAAGATCCTTGAGGGAAAGCCTTAGCAGCATCTTCCAAGCATGAGAGTAGAGAGTATATATACATGGATGATGATACACAAAAGAAAAGGATCAAGTGCTTTATTTTTGACAGCTAATTTTTATTGGATGTTTGCTATGTGCTAGGTACTTATTTTTTTTACATACATTTAACCTGTACATGGTCTTCTTTGGTAGTGATACTCTTCTCTTCCTCTGCAGATCAGTAAATTGAAGTTTGAGAGGAGGATTGGATTTAAAACCAGGTGTACTGATGTCAACTCCTGTATTTTATGACTACATTGCCCTAAGCAATTCAATCTAAGAACTATCTCTCTTTGTGGAAGAAAATTATCGTGCATTCATGTGTGCAGTAATTAAGTGTATGTGTGACCTGTGCGCAGTCTTGCATCTAATTGTAAGAGCTATGTGATCCTCCTTCTTAGGCTGTGTTTGCCACTTATTGGTGATACTACCTTGACAAGTCACTACATCTTCTTTGAGACCTTAAATCCTAGTACTCAACACACAAATGATAATAGCAAGCGGTATTCATTTACACAGACCAAATACTAAGTAAATTCCAGGCTAGCTTCTCCTGGTCTTTACTAACAGAATGGATTCCCTGTGGCCAGTTACATCTTGGCAAAAAGAGAGGATGACTAAGAAAACAAGTGAATGCGAAGAGAAAAAGACATCTGTCAACTTGATTAAGGAAAAATGTTCTTTTGACCTCTTGCTTTTTTCCTGTGCTCTCCCCAAGTTGAGCTGTTTTTCTTTTTACAGTGCAACTTCCCCTTCATGTTAGAAACAAAGAGGAGGGGACCAAGTGTTAAAGTATGGGGTAAACACCATTTAATATCCCTTTGGCAGTTTTCCTGTTGCTTCTTCATTGAAGAAACATTTTCTTCTACTTCTGCCTGTTATCACAGCTTCAACATTCATGTCATTAACAATGTCATTTTGCAAGATACTGAATTAGGAGCAGCTAGCAACCAAACATACTGAACAGAAAAAGGCTGGCGTGTTGCCACATGATTTTGTCTCCCAGAAAAGAACAAAGTGGAGCTCGGATGACCCCTTTTCGTGTTTGTGTTTGTGTTCTGGTCGCTGAGGCACATGGAGTTGGGGCCAGTTCACTTGTGGGTAGAACCTTATGCCAGACTGCTCTGTAAAAGAGAAATCCTTTCAAGTTGGAAGGTGTTAAGCACCCATGCTGTTCATTCTGGGCTAGAATAAATTTCTGTTGAATATCATGCAAAGGAGATTCTGTGGTCCTAAAAGCAAACTGTCCCTTTTGTGGGTCAGAAAGGGGCAGCCCTGGAGTTCTCTGAGCCAGAGATGGAGTAGAGCCTTTTATTTTATAGGTAGTATTTAGCTGTGTAGCTAAAGTATACTAATAGACTACTCTGTACTCATCAAACTAAATATTTCTAGGTTTATCAACTTAAACTGAGATTTAATTTTTGTTCAGAGAAGACAGGAATGATTATAAGACACCTCCTAATTCACCTCTCTAAAGTCAATAACTAGTTCTTAAAACTAATATAAAATTGATAAAGAAATTAATAGAAAGGTTGAAACATGAGATTTAAGCTCTTAGATTTGCTGTGGTTTGGTGTGACCTCCACAGAGTAAGAACTTGCAGAGATGTGTACAGTAGGATTATGAACTTAGTTTTCTGCTACTTAAAGAAACATGTATCAATTGTGATTTGATCAACTCACATTGAATACAGAATTTGAGAGTTAAAAATGAATTGTTTATGTCATACCTATTCCCTCCCCTGCACATGTGTACACTTGTGCTCACACATGCGTAAAGATGCATTTTAGGAAGCTATTAATGTCTTGTTTACTTTTTCTTAATTCCCCTGTGTTTCTGTGTGCTTCTCTTTGGTCTCCAATTGTAATTGCCCTGTGTACAACCAGTCATGGGTGTTAGTGGCATAACTATTTAATCCTGACCTTTCTCCTGATTATAAAACTGCTCCACCTTGTCCATCCCTCCCCTAGCTTTTACTCTTTGTCATTTTTATAGCCCTGTCACACACCCAAGGTCCACTTGGGTGATTGCAGGTCTTTATCCTTGTAGAACAGATTAGACTACAGGAGTTAGGAATGAGTCCCTGCAATGTCTTTGCAGGCATCAATGTTTGAGTGGTTTCTCAAGATACAGTCCATGCCCCTTAGCACCTTGGCCTTTAGTAATCTCCACCCTCATCCAAAGTAGGCACTCTTTAGTATGTCTGATCTTTGCACAACTGTACTAATCTTAAATCCAAACATCATAACAATCTTTTACTCTCTTAGCCTTTCACATTAGCAGATGGTCTGCTCTAATGACTTGATTCCTGAGATAAACATCGAGTCTAGGAATCTCATAATTTCTGGTGGAGATGAATTGCACTAAAAATTCACAGATAATGATTCTTAGGCCCTTCTCACTTTACTTTTTACTTTTTAAAATTTTTAGCAGTTGCCTCCATTCTAGTCCTATAAATTCCTTCATATTCCAAGTTTCTTTTTGACTTTGATATTGTGCTTTGCTTCTCTTTCAGTTTATCTGATGATCTCACTGTAACTTCATTCAGAATGTTGTATATGTAAGTTTTTCTAGGAAGATGGTTCACACCATGCATCTATCTTCAATTCTATGATTTCTTGTATACATGACCTTGCTTGATCTAGCAGGAGTATTGTGTATTACAGTATCACTTATATAATTTAGTCTCATAAATTTGAATGTGTGTGTCCTTCAAATTAAATTATAAATTTCTTAAGGCAAGATCCATATTTAGCTAGTCATTGAAAATATTTAATGTCTTGGGGCTGGAGTTGTACCTTAGTGGTAGAGCATGTGGTTAGCATACATGAGGCCCTGGCTTTACTCCTAGCAATGCCCAAAACTATTTTTTTCAGTGTATCTCTATTGAAATAATTTGCTGTATTTTTCTGAGTATCTGGAGTATCCATTTATATAAAATGACTTAGGCTCAATAAATTTATTGTCCCTCTTAGATGGTGAGCTCTGCATTGATTCTCAGATTATGATGTGGAATGGGTGCTGCTGTGATGGCTGTGATTACTGAGATATAACACAATGTGCCTCGGTCCCCACTGTGGCATCAGTGTGACATCAGAGTTCACTACTATGTGTCAAGTACATCTAAATAATTATTAAATAATTATGTTGATAGTCTACCTTGAAATAACCATACGATGAGGGACTTTAGAAGAAATAAATTCTTAAAAATTGCATTTACTTCGGGCCAGCCCAGAGATGAAGGGATTACTTAAGGACATCCCGTGAGACTGCTGGGTAATTCACAGTACTCACTGTGTACTGTAAAGTTTTATTGTTTGCTATTTATAAGAAACATTGGTTGAAATTTACCTCCCTCAAATTTCTGTTCAGACTTCTTATCCAAGTTCTGCCTCGAAGTATAGTTATCTGATTCACAGATACTCGAAGTATAGCTAACTGTGAATCAGATAACTATACTTCTCTAACACACTTCGAGACTCTCTTCCTTTTCCATCTCCTATAGTACTTTGTACAGAGGAAAGGTACTCTGTAAATATACGTTATACCAGGTAGTGTCCTCCTAATATTTGTATCTTCAGGTGTCTCTGTTTTTCTCTGTGAAGACAGAAGACTGGGCCAGACCTCACTTGGACTTTTAATGGATTAGCACTTCCAAGAGGCACTGTACAAGGGTGTATATTTGCCTATTAATTTCGCTTAGAACTTTTGAAAGCTTGAAGACCTATAGTTTCCTATAAGTATTGTAATTAGGGTACATTTTTTTACCATAGGCAAAAACAGTATGAACAACCATTTATTCTTAGGATAATTAATACCTTTAAAAAAAAGAGTTTTTCTACTAATGGAAAAGTTTAGCTCAAGTATCAAGCCAATCGTATAAATAATTACATCCTCCTTATTACTATGAACTAGGACATTACACTGATGCAAACACTGTGTGCAAAGCCAAAAGTACTAGGTTTGGTATTCTTCACAGTATCAGCACTTGCTTTTTCTCCAATGCTTTAGAAGTTATAATAAAGGACATAAAAGTTGTTATGGTTTGTGTCTAGTTGTCCCCCCAAAAACCTCATGTAAGTCATGGAACAGACCCAGCTCAAGGAGCAGCAAGTGACTTGAGGTGCAGGGCCAGAGGACCAGGTTGAGGCTTGAGGGTGGGGCCGGAAAGGCACAAACTGTTAAACTGGCAGCACATGCTCTGCCCCCACCCCAGGCCAGGGGGCTCCCTTGGAGGTGTGGAGAGGATCATCCTGGATATGGCAGTACCCTAGCCTCTCTTCCAGACTCTGTAGTGTAGAGTGGCAGTATCTGTAATTGAGGCTGCCTCAGGCAGGGAGGAGACATTTGGAGAAGGCAGAGGCACTGACCCTCTCTCCTGAGCAAATAAGGCTCCAAGGTCTTGCTATATAATTCAGGCTGCTTTAAACTATGAAACCTCCAGTAACTATAAGCTAAATAAACCTTTCCTTCTTTCACTTTGAGTGTCAGATATTTGTCCTAGCAATGAGAGAAGAAGAACTAAGACAGAATTTGGTACCAGGAGTGGGGCTGTTGTTGTGGCTAAATCTGACAAATTTGGATTACAAGCTTTTGGTAATGAAAAAGATAGGAAGGTTTGGAGATGTTGCTTATGGGAAAACACTTGAACAGCTTCACCTGTTCTGTAGGGAAGATTCTGATCAGAGCTCAGACCAGAAGACTGATAGAAAGCTGACCTGTAAAGACCAGGCTGGAGAGGTTTCTACTGGGAAGAAGGACTGCATTGGCTGTTGGACTCCAGATCACTTGTGTTTTGGCTTGGCAGAAAGTTTGTCTGAGTTTTGCCTGTGTCCAGAGACTGCCTGAGACTGAGATTAAACATGGAGGACTGATTAATCTTTTAAAGGAAATCTCAAGCAATCAAATCTCAAAGGCATTGGCATAGCTGTTGTTGGAGACTTTAGTCAGATTTATGTTGAGAATCAAGTGCAAAGAGCCCAGCAGATGATATAAAATGTTGTGAATTTGACCAAAAAGGAAGCTCCAGTAAAGCTGTGGAATGCAAAGATAGAGCTGAGAGGATCTCCATTGTCAAGAAGAAACAAGAGAATGGAAAGGATGGTCTGAGAGCATCACAGGAGGTGGCAGGTTCTTACCCTTTGCAGATTCAAAATTTGCTTTGGGGAGAAATCTGCAGAGCCCTATGTTCCAGAACAGAGGTGGCAGCTACACCAGGTTGCAGAATGGAGGCAGTGACCACACCATATTCCAGAATGGCACTGGCGTAGAGAATTTACTCCTTGGGATCAGGGTCAGAGTGTGCAGCAATCCAGCCATTTGACTCCTATGGCAAAGAGAGAGAAAAGCCTGGCTACTGCTCCAGCTGGCATCAGACCTTAGAATCATGCATATAATGTTGGTTTTAGGTACATGCAGAGTGCAGGAGTTCTGAGGTTAAGAAGGCTTCCACCTAGATTTCAGAAGAAGGCCTGGGAGGCCAGGCAATGTGCCCCTGAGAGGGCAGTGTGTGAAGCTGTGAGAAGTCATTTCATTGGAAACCCCAGAAATTTGGAAAATCCAGGAGTGTGGATCATCTAAGGAAAACTGCAAAGAGGGAGCAAAGCCAGCCTAAGAGAGAAGCCATGGGAGCTACCACCAAGAGTGCTGTAGGAGCGGAGTCACATGGAGCCTGCAATTTGCCACAGATTGCTTCAGATGTTCCATGTGGAATTATAGGACTTAATGTTTTCCCTGCTGGATCTTGAACTTGTTTTGGCCCCAATGGTCTATATCCTCCTGTGTATACCTTTTGGAATGGCAATGTTTATCTTGTGCTTTTGAATGTTGGATGTATTTAACTTTTCATTTGTACAGAGGCTTAGAGTTGAGAGTTTGCCTTGGATCTTAGGATTTTGGCAACTCTTAGAGATGGACTAAAATGCCTTTTAGACAAAGAGATGTGCATGAGACTTTGGTGGTCCAAGGGTGGAATGTTATGGTTTGTGTCTAGTTGTCCACCCAAAGTCTCCTGTAAGTCATAGAGCAGATACAGCTCAGGAAGCAGCAAGTGGCTTGAGGGATGTGCCTGAAAGATCAGGGCAGGGCTTGAGAGCTGGAGCCAGAGAGGCATGAACTGCTAAACTGGCAGTACATCCTCAGACCTCCCCCCAGGCCAGCGGGCTCCCTTGGAAGTGTGGAGAGGATCATCCTGGACACTTGGTACCCCAGACTCTCCTCCAGACCCTGTAGCATGGGGTGGCAGTGTCTGAGATTGAGGCTGCCTCATGCAGGGAGGAGATGTTTGGAGAAGACAGGCACTGACCCCCTCTCCTGAGCAAATAAGGCTCTAAGGTCTTGCTATGTAATTCAGGCCTTTTAAAACTAAAACCTCCAGTAACTAGGAGCTAAATAAACCTTTCCTTCCCTAAGTTTTAGTGTTGGATATTTGTCCCAGCAACAAGACAAAAGTAACTATGACATCGGTACATAATATTGGCATGGAATTGTGGGGCTATTTTTGCTCAAATGTTTAAAATAATTGAAAGCAGCCTCATAGAAGATGAGAGTGCATCTGGAATGCGTGTCGACGTCCCTTCCTAACGGGTGGTACTCCTGCTGCTTCCTGTGGCTATTTCAATTTAGCAGGCAGGAGGATTCTCTTCAAACAAAATCAGATTATGTTTTAAAAAATAACAGCTTCCCTTTTCTCTCAACTTAAAAGTAAGACCGTTTCCTATGGCCTGTAGTGTGCCTCAGACCCGCCTCCTCATGTCTCTGAGGCATGCTCCTCTGCTTACTGGACCCCTGCCCGGCAGGCTGCTGCCACGGTTCAGGGCCTTTGTTTGTGCTCTATTTGGACCCTGACTTCTTGGTCTTACCAAACAGCACCCTCCCAGAAGACCCTGTCCTAAACACCAATTTAAAATCATTACTTCCCACATCTACCTCCTCTCCTACTTTCTACATTCCTTTTTTTCCACTATCATCTCACATATTATCAACTTTACTAATTAATTGTGTTTTTATACCTGCAACCCCCCCCCCCCCATGAGGCTAGGGGCTTTGTTTATTCAGAATAATGCCTACCATATCTTAAAGACTCAAGAAGTAATTAGTTGAATGAGTTAATAAGCACCTTGATTTCATGATACGGAAGTCCTCTAACTGCAAGTAAGTGGCAAACTAAACATATGTGACAGTAGCAGAAATAGTAGTTTTGTTCTCTCATTTGAAGAGGAAATAGTGCTTCTCTAGCCAGCTAGTAGGTGTGGCCTTCTGCTGCCCAGAAAAAGTGGTGGAGACACAGACTTTAAGATGCTTAGAGAAAGAACTGATTGATTTGCTTGAGAAAGTGATTTCTGAAAAATATAGCAAAGTGAAGGCAGAGCAATAGATTCCGGGAGGCAGCTTTAAGCAGTATGTAGGAGAAAAGTGTTCAGAGATTTTAAGGAAGATTTTCTTTATGTTGCATAAGTTTTCTTTTAAATTCAGCTATGAAAGGAATTTTTCATGGCTTTTGGAGTCATATTTACAAATCCATAGATTCCTAAATATTTAATGATGCAGAGAAGAAAAAGAAATGTCCATAATATGTAATTTTAGTGCATTTAAGAATGCTAAAGTTTCCTGTAAATAAGTGATCTAAAAAATAAATGCATTAGACCCATATTTATGTTGCTATGGTTAAATCTCAAAAGTATAAGGTTGAGTTGAAAGAAAAGTCTTAAAAATGTCTATAATGTATAGTGTGCTAAAGTAGCAGTAATAGAACAGATTCAAAGGAGACTTTTTAAAAAGCCATGTATATATGGAATCTTGAAAGGAATTTGCTTGTAGAGGCAAAACTGTTTCATATGTTATAGTGCAGTGACAGTAAATGTTTATGGATCATCTTTCTGTGGTGGGGGGTATCAGTTGTTCCTCCACCAGATAAAATTGCTTAATACTATCCCGCACAAAGTTCCTTTGCCATGCTACTACCTGACTTCTATATTCAAGTGGAACCCCAACAGAACTTTACTCTAGGCTAACCTATAGAAAGCACTGAAATGTGTAGGGCTTTAAATGGAAACATGGAAACCCACCTGACTTCAATCCCCAGTTCCGCCAACAAAATTTTTAAAGAAAAGGAAACCCGTTAGTGTCTTTTGCACAATTCCAAATCATTAGCTATTTATCCTGATATATGATATCACTATCAAGAAATGTAAGACCACACACATATTCTGTTCACAGCACATATAGGTACACAATAGCACAAGAATGAATAGGAAGGCTACAGACCACAATTCTTTTAGTACTTATTTGGCTATTTGGGGAATGGAAAATCTTATTGATTTGAATGTCACCGAGCAAATTCTTTCTCTCTTAGAATAGCTACATATGGTTTTAAAGATTTAAAACAAATGAGGCAGATGTAGTTCATTCTAGAGTGGTGTAAGTTATTGGTTGGATTTTTGTTTTTAATTCTATCACCCACAAAGACCAGTTTCTGTTTCCCTTACTGAAGGGGGCCCAAACCCTTCATTGCAAATTTGTGGAATCTGAAGCCTACCTTGTTAGTTTATTCAGCAATGCACTTGATGATTTTTGGCTTCTGGTCATGCATAATTTCCAGAATACTTGAAATGTTCAGATTCAATTGTGGTATTAGGAAATAGTTAACAGATGTTCACTTATGCTAAAGTTTTGGTCTGTAATGGGTCCCCTATGCACATTTATCAAAATTTTCATCGAGATGAAGTAATAAATTATGACTTGGCTTCTGAGAACTGCAGGGACCCTTACTCCATTTAGAATTGTTACTGCACCTCTGTGGTGACTTCTCACACATTGTACTGTGTGTTAACCTTTCAAGTCAGCTGTGAAGGTCAAAATGATGGTCCTTGAGGTTCCCTCTTTTCACTTGGCTTGCTATGATCAGACATCCTCAGAATTCATGTTTCAAAATAAATGTAACCTAAAATTAAATTAAAAATCTATTGCAAAAGAATAACTGCAGAAATTTACAGGATACTGGACCTCATGGTATTTAGAGACCTGGTAGGGGTGGCTTACTGGTTTGGTGTGAGTTGATAAGTGACAAATCCAAGTGTCATTAATTTGCAGTGCTCCAAAAGCCATTTTATGGAGCCTTGAGCCTAAAGACATTTCAGAGAGAAATGTGCCAAATGTGCTTGTGCCAAAAATACATAACTCCATGCCCCCCCTGAATATGGTCAGTGTAAGTAGCCCACATTGTCTTTGCTTTCCCACTGGGTCAAGCCTGCCTCAGATGGATGATGAAACCTGTGGCCTGTCTCTTCACCTTCTAAGCAGATAGAAGGCACTGTCATCAGTGAAGTACAGAAGCTTCTCATGGAACTGCTTTGGTAATGGGGAATCACCATCTGACTCACAATTGCCTGACTCTAGTCAGTCTTCCTTACATCTGCTTCAGTGAGAACCAGGAGAATAGACACAGACTTCCTTAGAGTGGCCTCAAAGCACTGCAGGAAGTATCACCATTGAGTGGCAGCCCAACTGTGACACCCTAACATGTGTGTTCATCCAGCCCCGGCTGGTCCTACTCATGCAACAGTACTATCGGCATCTTCCTGCCCTACTGATCTTCCCAGATCCCAGGCCACAGTGGGCAGGTACCCTTCTTATTCCATGTGTGTGCAAGAGCCTGCAGTCTGTGCCTCACAGTTGTCCCTGGGTGGGACCAAATGAATGAGGTAATGAGAAATGATTACTTGTCATTATCAGCCCCTGTCCTAATCCATTGTGTAACTTGGTCTTTGTGTCAGGTTGTATGTGGCAGGCTTTTCAGGCCAAGTTCTCATTTTGCAAGTAAAGGATCTTTCTGTACCACTGTATTTATAGAACCATGATAGTCACTCTCCAGAATGAGAGATCCAACTGAGCATATTACCCACTAGACAAGTAATTTCTACCATGTTGCTTTAGCTGGAGAACTGAGAGGCCCAGGGACTTCATGGGAAGTGGATATTAGCCTAACTTTCAGACTGAAGTCTGGGCAGGGTCAGTGGGTTCTGTGTCTTCGTGAAGGATAAGCATGAAAATATGACTTTGAGGGTAGAAGAGCTGAAAGTTGGGTTCATAACTGTACTTTAGTTTTACTTTCATAGTCACGTACTTGTGTCCCCAAAAATTGAACACTAGAATATTTTACCAGGTCAAGTATGGGATGAGGATGAAGGATGAGAGATTTCTGCTATAGAAGTAATGCTGTTACCTACTGGACATCCCCTGTTTTTCCCTTGGTTACTTTCCCAGGGGAAGACAAAGCAGAATTGACTGGAGAGAAGAAAACCTTATTTTTCCCAAGTGGTTTGTCACTCTGTGGATTGAGTGAGTAGGTGTGGTCATGAGCACTGGGGGAGCTGTATTCATATTTGGATATCATAAGCTTTTCCTGTCATGGACAGATAAGTGAGAGATACCTGGAGGAATAAGTAATGATGACAGAGGCCAGAATAGCATTTTACTTCAGTGTTGTGGTTACTGAGCTGGACAGTGAAGTGCTGCTAGCTTCAAACTTCCTTCCTGTTGGGTTCAGTGCAGATTTAGTTCATGTATTGGAAGAAGCCACCATGAGCAGTAATATTTGGTGACTCTCAGATGTACTGGAAGCAGGTAGATGAGATAGCATGGCCATCTCCTCACTCACCTTGGAAAAGTTATCCACAAAACATCTCAGGAGGGTCCCAAAATTTAAAAAGTATTGATACATATCAAAAATCTATGGATTTCAGGATTAAATGTGCTAGTGTGAAAATTGCTTTATCCTTGAGAATATTAGTGGCAAATTCATTTGTGAAGCCAATACCCTACTTCTTAAGTATGAAGACTTGTTTTGTGTTGACATGGAAATCTGCCTGGACCTGTGCTTTATCAACTCTTGTTTTGCCATGTTGGTATTTTATGTTTGAAAGTTTTCCTTCTTGGTTCCATAAAGGTCCAAGTCTGTTACAAAACCCTTTGTAGTTACATATAGAAGATGAATACAGAGGTTATGGAATAGATTCCTAGCTATGTAATATGTATGCTTTGGTTGTTCATGGCATTAGTCAGTGAACTCTGTCTCCCATTGTTTAAAAATTCATTTCAGTTTTGTTTTTGTCTTATTTTATATTGCTGAGCAAAATCCCAGGGCCTTAGACATACTAGGGAAAACTGCCACTGCACTGCACCCTCAGACCCTACCTCCAGGTTTTATTTACACATTTCTCTTTGAGATTTTTCTTTGGAATCACTTTTTTTCCACCTTTTCTTCTTTTTTTTTGTTATACTTCAACTGATAAAAGTGTGAGTGGATTTTTTTGGTGGTTTTCTTCATTTTAAACTTGAATTGTTGGCTGTTGTGCTTGTTATAGTAGGACACTAGTCATTCCATTTTATACTTAGGAAAACTCATTATGTCTAAAGTTTTCTTTAAGAAACATGTCCTAATTTTAAGTAAGGATATATCACCAGCTTCAATGGATATTATATGATTATGTTTTATTGATACATGTTTTTCAATCATTTTACTTTTGTATAAACATCAGTTACAGATTTTTTAAAACATATTTTAGTTGTATAGATAAAATACTAATATTCAAATTCAGTAGCCATTTTGGTAATAATTAAACTAAATTTCAGTTAACTTCTCTAAATGAGTTTGCTGATTTTTTTCCTAGATATAAATCTGTCATAATCTCTTTTACTTAACATCAAGTCAGTATATTTGCTATTCCTTTACTATGATGAAAGGAGCCATTATCTTGAATTAAAACTCAGTATATTATACAGTATCTTTTCTAAAAAATCAGACTCTATGACTTGATGATTATGAATTTAACAGATCAAATACAGTTCATGATAGTTGAGTTGGTAATATTACAATGTACCTTCATAATGAAGTACCAAGAGTGTTCTCATTCAATACTTTTTTTAAGGCTGAGTAAACCTAATCTTAATTAAACTCACAGATAATGCTAGGTGATTTTGATTGTTGCCTTAAGGAAAATAAAATGATATAATCTGACTAAGCAATTGTGAATATGGGAATATTGATAAATGATAATTTAAGCAGCAAGTACTGAAATGTAGTTTTTACATATTTAGAAATTCGTTTTTTACATACTTCATGCAGACTCTGATATTTGTGAAATCTAAACTGAATTTAAGGATTAAGTGACCATACCTTTCTCACATGCATTTCAGCCTGCTCTGGATGCAAGCGCATGGTGATGAACTCAGCGATGTCAGTGGCCATAACATCCAGGAGGGTAGGGTCCTGGAAGTAAGGGCAATAGCTTACTGGGTTTTATCACATTTGTCTAATACTGTAGTGACAACAGAGAATAAAGTGTCAATCGGTACTGGAGGAAAACAAGTGCATGTGAGGTATTATCTGCTTTACCATCAATGGTTTTTTTGTATTTTCCTTATTTTTTGAAGCTTATAAAAGTTATTTTGAACTCAAGTTCACTATTTTGTAAGTTCTTACTAGCAAAAACAGGAAAAAGTATAGTATACAGTAATTTATTTCCATTTACTGGGTATTCAAGAGACAGTCAGTAGGCAGCAAGCTTTTGAGAATGGCCAACACTATTATTTTGATACACTGGAATCTGTTCTCATGATTTCAGAAAGTGTACCTTATCTTGTATACAAGATGAAAGATGAGTGAGTGGTAGAGTATAATTTTCTCAGGCATTGGCTGTTCAGTTGACAAAAGGCACAGATATGAAATTTGTCTAAATAATTAGATTTTTAATTAGTGCATCATTGTAAGATTAATGTCAGTGTGCTTCGTTGCATTTAATTTTCTATTAGAAATTTCATGTCAACAAAGATGTTACCTGTGGTTTGCTGATTTCAATCCTTAATTTATCACTTGTATGTATGGCATGTCACATATTTGTAGACACGAGCTGAAAGAAGGCATTTGATTATAGCTTCCCTGGTGCTGAGGAATATTGATGGTGTTATGCTGTATGAATACATTATAGCAGTGATGGTAAAGCTTTTAGAAATGAGGGCCCAAACTGCAAGCCAAAGCCCGCTTATTTATTTACAAGTGCCACCACTGCAGTGAAACCTGAATACTGAGGTTTGTTTAGAAAAATCAGCACATACATTAATATCTTTTTTCTTAACAGAAAACAGTATGCCTGCCATAGGTTCATCACTGCTGTGTTACAGTTTCTAATATTCAAACCATAGCCACCCCTGAAATATTTGTGTCTATATAATAATTTGCAATAACAGTTGCATCAACAAATCCTGTAGCTTGTTCAACCTAGATGTGCCTACTTTGGATCTACTTGAATATCGTTAATAGTGCGGTCTCCTTTTAAAACTGGTTTTCTTTCCTTTTCACAGTTGCCGAACAAGCAACCGGAAAAGCTTGATAGGCAATGGACAGTCCCCAGCACTGCCCAGACCACACTCACCTCTTTCTGCTCATGCAGGTAACTGACTACCCTTTTTTGAGTCTCGTCTTCTTTCTTTTTGTTTAGTTCTTTAAATAAGTTGACCTACTGAGGTGCAGGTGTGTCTCTGAGCCTGTTTTCCATTTGTTTTATGTGGAGTCCTTTTTCAGTTATTGGCTTCTGTTATGTAAATTTCTTGATGATGTAATTCAGGTTTCCCTGTTAGAACTACACTTGGGAAATGCAGACTGATTGCTCATGTGAGAGAAGAAGTGTTGAGAAGTATATAGCATGTTTCTCACTAAAATTGAACTTGTTCATTATATTGAGGTACAGTAACTATTGTGAGGAAAATAAAAATTCAAGAGATAAAGTGTGGTCTCAAGTATTCTATAGGATTATAAGGAAGATAGAAGCATATTGCAAAACTTGTTAGACTACTAAATATGCTTTTAAACATTTTATTCAAAGAAATGAAAAGAAGAAAAAGGTTAATTCCAGTCAGGAAAGTCTAGGAGAGCTTAAAGGAGCCACTTGCCCAAGATTTTGGAAGATGGGCAAGATTTTGGTAGGTATAAAAGGGGTAAAAGAAAGAATTCCTAGTATATGGCTAGAGTTTGGGAGGTATATAACTTGATTGTATTGGGGAACAGAAAAAAAGGCAGTTGAATGTCAGTGAGTGGAAAGAGTTTTAACTTTGAATGTCTTTGGAGGGCTTAGAGGAGGGTCCAGGTTTTAAGAAGTTGTCTTCAGGATGGTAAAGGATAGCAGGTTAAGAGAAGAAGCAAGTGGACCTACTCATGTGACAGGCTCTCGGATGATCTTGATGTCCTGTTTAAAGTCGGGGTGTCACTGTCCTTGAGCTCAAGGGCTCTTTCCAGTGGTAGGTGGCAGTTGTCTATTATGGCTGAGAGAAGAAAGAGAGAGGCAGTCATTCCTTGGAAACTGCATTTTATTTTTGCCATAGTAATAAAAAATGGCACGATAAAAACAAAGATAAATTTATAAAATTTTGATGAAATGAAATGATCACTGATACTCAGAAATGCTTTTCCAAGTGCAATTTTAGAGAAACTCTTCCATAAATGAGAATATGCCCAAACCAATATGGCATCATGTCTGTAATAGCTGAATACTTGGAAACAAGCTAAAATACTGGTTAGATCAGTGAATAACCTAGTCGTACATATAAAGCAAATGAATGAGTGTTGCACATACATGAGGACAAACCATTTATATAAAGTTAACATCATGGTACATAGACTGTGTTGTTTAATTATATATATATATATATATATATATATATATATATATATATATATATATATTCTACATATAAATTAAGTATGTATATATGAGATGTGATCAAAATATAAATTTTAAAAATTTATTACAGTGAAGCACACATTTACATTAATCCCTTTCAAAATATTCTCCCTTGCTTTGAATATATCTCATCATTTTTGCCACTTTTCAAAGCAGTTTGGGAAGCCTGTGTGTGTGTGTGTGTGTGTGTGTGTGTGTGTGTGTGTGTGTGTGTGTGTGTGTATGGTTTTAGTTGTGCTGTCATGGCAGCTTCAATGTTCTGAATCAATTCAGAACATTGAAGACCATTTTTATCAATCAAAAACATCACAGTGTGTCTTTATCCACCTTATTTACTGGGTCTAACACTGAGACTTCTGCTCTTCCTCAAGGTCAAAATGACCAGGCAAAGTTAATGTTTTAACTTGATTCAAGACAAGAAGCATCCACAATGAAAAACTGAAAGTGTTTATGAAGGAGAACGCCTAGCACTGCTTCAGAAAGTGGCAGAAAGGAAGGGATAAGTGTGTTTGACGTGAGAGGCAGGATTTTTGTGGGAACTGATGGCAGTGTGTCTTTTACTACAATTTTTTTTAAATGTAAACATTTTCTGTAGTCTTTGATTATTCATATGTGTATAATATGAATAGGAAAATATGGTAATTTTTAAAACCAGTTTTGTAGGGCCAGCTAGATAGCTCAGTGGACTAAAGCGCCAGCTTAGGCATAGCAGGGGCTAGTGTTTGACAGCCCCCCGGGCCCCCACCCCCTGCACGTGCTTGCTGGCCCCGCCCCCAGGCGCAATGAGACATTGATTGAGACTGGGCTCAGAGCGGCGCTCGCCTGTAATCCTAGCGCCTGGGAGGCTGGAGAATCATGAGTCCAATCTATGTAGTGAGACCCTCTAGACCCTGTACTAAATACATTTTTTTAAAAAAAGTTTTGTTATAGTTACTTCTGGGGAATGTGGAAGACATTATTGAAGAGGGGTAAACAGTTGGTAACATTACATTTCCAAAGTTGTACACATTATTTAGACTATGAGCATTCATAACTTTGAGGTTGCCGTTACAGGACTGTCATAATTCTGAGGGCTGTAGGAGTCAGTCAATATCTGACCTGAAGACTAGAATTACTTTTGTTATTTAAATCTTTGCATTTCTTCACCCTAAGCTCTGTGCCTGGCAGTGTTACTAGGTGTTAAATGAATAATGAATTTTCTTTCTTACAATAATCAATAGTGATTTGAGATATGTTTGCTTACTCATCTTTGTAGTAACTGCATCACTGTTATGTGTCCATTGATTTGTCTTTTACTGCTATGATTTTTCTTTAATTCTAATATTGAGAAAGAAGAGAATGTTAAGATTATAATGATCCTTCCATTATTTTTCTCTTCCTTGTACAATCTTAGTTTATGTTTTTTCCCTTCCACATTCACTTGAAAATTTGGCCATTGGAGGAGGCAGAGGAGTCTGTTTTTTAGGCCCTAGAGTAGTTTTCTTTATTGTAGAGAGCCAACAGTTTCTCATTCATTGAAAGGCAGTATAACTCTGTCACACTTTGTGTAACAAGTGGCATTTATCAGTTAAGTAGATTCCCATTTCTGTGTAAGGAGGAGAAAATGGGAGGAGGAATACCAGTCCTTATGTCTTGATCATATGCACTGTGTCCTCCTCACCTGGGTCCTTTGACCTTCTTTTTTGTCACCACCTTCTCTATGATGTTTAATACACAGACTACCAAGTAAGGATTCTTAGATGTTCATGTAAAGCAAGAGAAGGAAAAGCTACCATCTCCTAGTACTTACCTGCCCAAAAGATAGAGATCCATTTTCTCTTCTTCTTCTTTGAGGGGAGTGCATGAGCCCAGCCAGCTGCACTGATACTCAAATATGTTCCAGACAATGTCTCAGGAGAGACCCACACCTTAGCAGTGGTGTGGGTGTGGCAGGAGTGCTGAGAAAGAGCAGATACTGGCCTAGAGTCCTGCAGCATGTCTTCACACACACAAAAAATAGTGTCTTTGGGGAGTCATGGATTCCAGAAAGAACAGTGAGCAAGATAGGCCCATTAAAGAAAACTAAGAAGCAAAAACATGGACTTCTAGTTCATTGAAGATTCTAAGCAGCATACTGTCCAGAAACCCTAAAAGAAGAGACTGGTGTCTCTCCTTCAGATGAAGTTCACAGTTTGTAGAAGTTTTGATCTGTAATCAGCTGGCTCTGAGGCAGGGTGATGTGGCACAGGGGTATCACAGAGGAGTGACATACATGCCCTTGATCGAAGCGTCACACCATGAGTCAATCCCAGTGTCACATGTTCTAGATCCAGCCACCTCTGAAAAGCTTCACTGTGGCTGTGTAAGGCTTTGGGAGGACATCTAGATGTTGTAAGCCATAACAATAGTAAAGCTGATAATTTGTTGACAATGTGAAAAATTACAAAGAAAGCATAAAATTCCTGTAAGTGTATGACTCAGAATCCCTATAAACTGTTGCATCTTTTTGTTTATTGTGTGTAGTTTGTGCCTGATGTATGTGGTTGTGCATGTATACAAGTGACTGAAATACCAACTGTGTTACTCCTTCTCTTGCCAAAACCACATATTATACTTTTGAAGATCACATCAATATGGGCTAAGCAGGGAAGTATTTGTAATGTGCATGTTTTATTATGATGGGATTTTGTTTCTTTATTCATTGACCTCTTATATCTCCTTATATTCATCTGTATTTTCATCCATGGTCCTTTATTTTCTATTAATTTATGAGTAAGAAGATAGTAATATTGATCCTTTCAATCTTAGTTATACTCTTTTCCAGTTTGCCATTTTTTTTTCTTTTTTTTTTTAGGGAAGGGTCTACAGGGTGTTCAGGGTCTCACTACTAGATCAGACTTATAGTGATCCGTCTGTTTACAGCCTCCCAAGGGCTGGGATTACAGGTGTGCACCACCAAGCCCAGTCTCAATTGCTATCTCAGCGCGCCCCGGAAGCAGGGTTGGCATGGCAGGCCTGAGGATCAAACCCCTGGCCCCTGCGCCTGCTTTCAGGTACTTTAATCCACTGAGCTATTTCGCCAGCCCACCATTTGCCTTTTTAATGGTGTATTTTTAACTAGTAGAAATAGTTGTTTTCCTTGCAGTGTAGTAGTCCTTTTGTTTCTGACTTCTGCTTTTGTTGTTGAATGTAGCTGTGGCTACAGAAAGCACCTGACGAGATGTGCTCTGAGGATCTTGTCAGAGCTCCTCTTCTCTGTTTGATGAGTTTGGCATCAGTGGCGTGGTCTATTATTTTCTCAGCCTCTTATTCAATGTAAGGTGATAGTTTCAAAGGCCATAAAGCAAGTTTTTCAACAGTTTCTCTGTCTCCTTCCTAAACTTTTTAGGCTAACCTGCAAAGGTGGGTAGGTTTTAACCTAAGCAGGAGTTAAAGCAGTTTCAGAACTCTGAGAGTGGTGCTACTTTTCCTCTCTGCTCACCGTGTGTGTGTGTGTGTGTGTGTGTGTGTGTGTGTGTGTGTGTGTGTGTGTGTGTGTGTATGCACACATCCAGAGCACTTTTATTCTTTGTGCTTTGTGTGGTGCAGCGGTGCTGGTGGATTTTACTCTGCTGGGGAAGCCAGCTTAGTAGAGATGGATGATGGGTACCAGTGGAGGATTATTTTCTTAGATAAGGTTAGATGAGGGCCATAGCCTTGAGTGTCACACTACCTTTGTTTCATTTATTTTGTGCCTTTAATTTAAAAACCTGCAGGAGCCTTTCCATGCTTGAGATACAATTTCCCTAACAGCCTAAAGCAGCAGAGCAGTGACCTCCTTTGGCTGCACAGAAGTGGTGCCAGACCAGCACTGTGGCGCCTGGTGCTTTCTTACTTTTGGGAAATAGAGCAAAGCCAGATTAGGGCTAACAGAGTCCTATAAGTATTGTTTTATTTTCTCCGGAACAGTGGTGGTGAACTGTAGCACGCGGGCCACAGCCTGCTGTTTTTATTACCATTGGAAGCTCTAAAAGGTTCACTATCACTGCTCTAGAGATCCCAGCCATATTTGTCCACTGTTCTTTTTTTCTGTTCATAAACCTATCTCAAAAAGTCATTTTTAACTTGTAAAAACTTTGTCTTCAGTCCAGAGCACCTTGTGGTCCTCTTCTTATTTTAATCTTATATTGGTTAAAATAAGCAAATAAACTTTACCCAATTGATTGTCTTAATCAAGATCAAGTAGAGCATCACCTTGCACTCATGTAATATTAGTAAAACATTTAATTGGTCCCAAAGCTAGGTTTCTTTAATGCATATATTACAGATACAGCATTTCACAATTCAACTGCAATTTCAAGAATTTCATAAATCAATTCCTCTGAATTATAGAGAGCCCCATCTTTCTATTTCATGCTGTAGTCATTTTTGAAAAGCCCTTAGCCTTTGTGTAACTGCCAATTGTTGCCTTCAGCAGTGACATCTCATGCCCTTCCTGCTTAAGGAAAAGAATGATAAAATCAGATGGTTTGACGTCAGCCAGTGTTTTCCTAGTTTTGGTGCTACTTTGTCTTGAGTCACCAATTGCATATCCCAGCATCATTATTCTTTGTTAATTCCTTTATGCAGACCCATCTACCTAGAACCTACATTTATCCTTTCAGTCCTTTGAGAAGACTGTGATGTTTACATGTAATCTATTCCTAATAATAATTTAATGGTTGACCTCTTTCTCATTGATCTATTCTGTGTATAGCAGGATTTAACTGATTTGCCCTTTGCTTCAGCACTTTATTCTCTTCTAAATGACAAATTAAGGCTACTGGAAGCTGATTCTTGAAGTTATAAGCCCCTGTGTTAAGCAAAGTGACTCTATCTTTCATTAATTAATTAATTAATTCATCCATCCATTCATTCATTCAGAACCAAGGCCCCTTGAACACTCACTCAAAATTTTATTCTCACATTTATTTAAGGCTCTTAATTTATAAACAAAATTTGCAGTGCATGTGTGCCTGTGTGTGTGCATAAGTGTGTGTCTCTGTTCATGTGTGCCTGTGTGCATGCCTCCCCATGTGTGTGTGTGTGTGTGTGTGTGTGTGTGTGTGTGTGTTATCTATGGCTTCATGTTTGAATGCTACAGCATCAGTGGAGCTTTAATTCTGTCTACTTCAAGTGAGAATTCCCCATACTTGTTAAAAGATTGATGTGGCTTGAGTGGGTACAGGTGAAAGCTGGTTTCCAGTTGTCTTGCTGAGAATATGGAACAGCAGAGGAGACAAAGAAGGCAGCTGAGACAGGGCTTCAGAGTTCACTTTGCTGCTTATTGAGTTTAAACACTCTGGAGGCTTCTGAGTGACATTAACAAGCAGTTTTGATATGGACCTGAAACTGAGAAGCTGAATATGTGTTGTTCTTAGTTTGGAAGCCATTCTTTCATAAATGCTGCTTATAACCTTGGGAAGCCAGAAGTCCTTGAAGGGAGAAAGTTGGGGATGAAAAGACAGAGCCTGGAGCTGGGCAGCAGTGCCAGCATTTTGACATCTTTAGAGGATACATGACCAGCAGGAGAATGAGGGTCAGCAACTTGAGAAGCAGGAGGGAAAGAGGAGAAGGTGCTGTTATAGAATACAACAGAAGACAGGATTCCAAGAAGGAGGGGGAGGAAGACAGTATCGAGTCAGCAAGCATTAGCAAGCACTTTACAAAAATTTGCTGAAAACTAAATTAATGTTCATATGCAGATATCCATTTAATTTTTAAGTTCAAAAATGCAGCATACACTCTAATGTAAGGCAAGGTTTTGCTTTTCCCCTCTTAAATACTGAATTACTTATAAAGCCCTCACATAGCACCCCATCTTAATTACTTCATGGGGAAAGTAGTTTTAGCAAAACTTGCCTGTAATTCGCATTGCCTAATGTAATCTGTTTTGATCATTGCCAGAAGTGGAGAGTAGTATCGCCTTTCAAACACTTTAATAACTTAGTTGTCTGGAGAATATGGACCCACAATCCTAAGTCCAAAGAGCACAGAGGGTAGCGCTTCACCTGATTAAGGAATCCAAAGTTATCTATGCTTGATGAAAAGTGGACATTGGCAATTCCTGGGGTTACTTTTACTATGATAAAAAAGATTCTTACATTTTTTAGAAGGAAAAGACTTTTTTAGAAACTAGAATCTCAAAATGGCAAATTTTCTTAAAACAATGTTTTTAATTTATTATTTTTTTTCTGGTCCCCAGTCTCTTAAAATTTTAGACCAGAGAAGCTTTTTAGTTTTAAATCTTATAAATTAAGAAATTAAAATAATTAATTTATCAACTTGAGATAGGACATTTTTAGATTTAAATGTTTATAATATATAATTATATATTTCACCATCATATACATTCATATATGTATGAGTATGTATATATATCAATGCATTAAATACCATAACTGGCATGTATTATATGATTTAAGCTTATGTATTCAAATTAAACTTTTTTGATGTGGTAGTTGGAAAATGAGAAATTATGTTTAATGCTGATCAAGAAAATAAAGATGTATTTATGGCCCTTGCTAACTCATCTCTCTGCTCTGCTGCGGACATGGTCTCTAGTCACAATAGCCTTAGGCTGCATAACTTTGACGACTGCCCCTGGCTTTATCCTCCAACAGTGGTCCGAGCTCTTTCCTCGTCACTACCCCCAAGTTATCATGGAAGTTACATCAAAAATCCTCCACCTTCTGTAAATTTAGATGTCTTCCTCATGCCATTAGCTGCTGTAGATTTGAATCTCAGCCAGACTGGCTGTCCAAGGAGAGCTCAGGGTTTGAGCCAGGTCCTTTTAGCCTGGCGCTTAGCCAGCCTCTAAGGTCCATTGCTTGGAGGCCAGATGCTCCACGCCACCAAAGTGGTCTGCATCCCTTTGGCAGTGTGGAAAGCAAGCTTAGAAGAGTGTATTTTAAATTCAAGTACATATGCGAAAGCCTATTTCCTTTTTTGGCACATTGAAATATCATGTATAGTAATGTCATGTCTGTCTTTGAACTCGGTCTGGTATAATTACAATTGCAGGTTTAATGATGCTTTAATGCAATTTTTTTTAATTTACTGCAGCAGCAAGTACTTCGCTACAAATGCTATGTAAATTGCAAGCTTTTCAAGGTCTAAGCTTTTATGTTAGGTGTAACAGTGGGTAATTTCAGAGCTTGTGAAGTGCTGAGGTGTATGTCCACAGGGGTAACCATTCCAAGTATAGAGAGTTCAAGCTCACAGAAGAGCTACCATCCCACTGCTGTGCTGGAGTGGGAATGGACATTGGTTTGCCCAGACTGCGGAGGAGTGGTGGAGAAAATTTGGAAGAATCTAGATGTAAGAAAAATAAGAACTTGAAATTAGAACGTCTTTTTAATTGATTTTCCTGTTTGGAAAAGCTGTACATGTTTGTTCTAAAAAATTTAGAAAAGAAAAGAAAGTATAAGAGGGGCATGATGACACACAGTTGTAATCCAAACTCACTGGAAGGCTGACGCAGGACTGTTGCAAGTTCGAACCCAGCCTGCTTTTTATTGGAAACATACATTTAGGATTTTAAGGTCTCATAATAGGTGATTATCTCAGTATCTAAAATATTAAGGGAAAGAGAGTGAGACAGCTTGCTAAACACAGACATAAGACAAGAGGGCGTGCCTGGGGGGCCCACCAGCGTCCTTGACATGGTTATTTGCATCATTTAGCACAGGGTGTTTGTTTCATTTCAGAGATCTTTTCATGGAAAACGGGTTGTCCTAATGTCTGGCCCTCCCAAATACTTCAGAAGCCTTCTGTTTCCCTGGAACAGTAATACAAGGGATGACCAAAATATCCAGTGAATATTTAAATTTCCAAAAAGTTATTACAATGAAAACTACATTGTTAGGAATCTTCCTAACAGAAGAGGATTTCTAGAACTGCTTCAGAAAGTGGCAAGAACACTTGGGAAAGTCCTTAAAGTGAGGTGGGAAGGTATTTTAAGGAGAATTAATGTCAGTGTTCCTCTTATTATATTACGTTTTTTAAAAATGTAAACACATTTGTAGATTGTACCTTGTATATCTCAATGTGTGGTCTTTGCACCTATATGCTGCAAAAGTGGACCTAAAAGCCTATCTTTGCCATGTGAGAATATTCCAGAACTCTACGGTAATTAGGAATGAACAGCCAATTGTTGAATGAATGGTGGAGAGAGATCCCTCCATCCATTATAGGAAGAGAACATGCCTTGCTTCATGTGAAATGTGAATCATCTGAAATTTGCCAAATACAGGGAATGAAGGAAACTTCTTATTTCATAAAAGCCTCTTTCCTTGTAAGATCAGTAATTGTGCTTAAGAATGGACAAATTCTGGCATTCTTGAAGCTGAAAAAAATAAGTGTTGGTTATATGTACTTTTGTGCCATTAGTTCACAGGAAATATGAATTTTGAGCTTATGACTGGTAATTTCATTTGGTAGTCTTGATTTTCAAAAGAGGAGGGTCAAATGCAAATTCCTCTGCCTCCTCTGGAGACATGTACTTCAAGGCATGCATGCCTTCTCTGTCAAGAGATCCCACAAGTTACAGATGTGCTCTGCCAGGGGCTCTGTGGAGCTGTGATTTCATTCCTCTGTTTCTTTTTATTGACACGGATGATGGATGTTCTTTTCTTCTAGTAGTAATATGTGGCCTTCACCATTTCTGTCCTGACTCTGTGGCTACCTAACCTGAATCTGGCTTACCCTTTCTTAGCAGGATAAGAAGTTATAATATCTAAGTTGAAATTGCTGGCACTAGCATATTTCTGGGCAAGCAGTTGATTTCTGGGCTGTGTTTGACAGCTTAATCCTGCTTTTCATTACAATATCTGTTCACAGCTTGCCACTGACCCCAATTTGTAAAACTACAGTAGTACTAAAGAGTAAGGATATGCTAATGGCTGGTCAGGTCTTTGGCAGAATTACCCTTAATTCCTCTCACATAATGTGTCAGCAGTGAGCTCATGGCTAGACATCAGGAACAGTGCAGTAGCCCTGCAGACAGGAGACAAAAGATGGATTTCACCTGCTGTACTGCACTGTCACCTTCAGAGATGTACTAGCTGCGCCAGTGACCAAAGTGCCTGGCAGTCACTTCTTACCATGAGAAAACTGCTTTTGGAGCTGGCCAGAGACAAACAGAATTCTTACTCAATGTCAGAAACTTCACTTTCTGTTTATTTTTAAATGTCCCAAATCAAAAAATTAGAGTTTCACTTACTTGTAAAACTATACCCTTCTGGCAGGAGACACAGGAAACAGAACAAAGCACTGATCAAAATTGCTATGAGCAAGCTTGTCTTGGTGGTGCATGCTATACTTCCAGGTATTCTGGAACCAGAGGCAGGATGACTGCAAGTTCCAGCCCAGCTGCGGTAACTTAGAGATGCTGCTTCAAAAGTAGATAAACAATAGATCTATCTCTATCTCTGTCTCTGTCTCTGTCTGTCTCTATCTCTGTCTCTCTGTGATAGATAGATAGATAGATAGATAGATAGATAGATAGATAGATAGATAGATAGATAGATAGATAAAAAAGGGCTAGGTCTATAGCTCAGAGATAGAGTACCAGCACAAATAGCAATGATTTATTTCTGTGTCATAAAATAAAATAAAACTATGCAATATAGAGTAAAAAAATTAGTAACCTTTTGCACTTTGAACTTTAAATGTTAAAATTTAATAGAGTAGCATGAGTTATTCAGTCTAAATTATTAAACTTTATGTCAAAAATGTTTCAGTTTAATTTTGTGATCACTATTAAATCATAATAATGGATCAAATACTCCTCCCAACAGAGGTTAAAACCCATTTGATACAATTAATCCTTCCTCCTTAGTATCTTAACTTTATTCTGAAGGTTCTTTGCAGTCAGGTAACACATATACATCTGAAACAAAATGTATAATTCAATACATTAAAATGCATTGTTCCAAAAAAATATATTGTTCCTTTGATGCAAATCACTTAGGAAATCCAAGAAAAGTCACTCAGGAAATCTTAATGGAGTACACTGATACAAGATGGAAACATAACCCTGGGAGCACTATTATGTATTACCAAGCATGACCAGTTAGAAATGAGACTGGAAGAGAAGAGTGGATGGACTCATGACAGTATTGCATGCTCTTTTCCCCAACATTTCTTCCACCACACCCTCAAAAGGAAGAAAATATGCTCTGAAATAATCAAGAGACTGGAAAGGGATTGTTTTCAATAAACCATAAAAGCTTAGGGTGAACAAAGGGCAAAAACAAAACTAAAATGTAAAATGAATGTAATCATTATGTATATATATTAATAATTTAAAAAAATTATTTTTAATTTTGAAAACACCTATAGTAATTATTGAAAAAAAGACTTAACTTTTATTAATGTTTCCAGTAAGAATTTTCATGAGGGTATATGTATACGTGTATAGTATTTAATGGGTCTCTTCATTTAAAACATCAAATGTGTAAGAGGAAGTCAAGGGAGCACACAGAATTTTCAGGCGTACCAGGGAGCAACACTGGAGGCCTGGGCAGATGTTCTCAGACAGCAATCTGGCACTGGCTAGAGGAAGTTCTGCCTACTGCTGCTCTGGATTTCAGAGTCTCTGACACATTCCAAGGGGGATGCCTTTGCCACCAAAGTGGTTTTTTTTTTTTTTTTTGTCCACTCTGCACACATACTTATCTATTTCTAGATAAATCAGTCTAAGTTGAGTTTAGATACCAATGGACAAAACGAAGCCTTGCTCCTAACTACAGAGAAAATGGCAGAGTGGGTGGTGGCAGCAGTCTCAGAGCGGCAAGACTCACGATGTGGGAAACTCCTGAGGTGGAGGCGGCTGCTCAGAACATGCAGTTAGTGAGGCACATCAGTGAGTCAGACCTGCCTTGCCTATCTAACTCTAGCTGAGATCATAAAGTGAAAATCAGCCACACAGTCATTCATAAAAAATAGAATAAAACATGACAGGGATTGATGATGATGTAATGAAGGAAGCATCAAAAAAAGAGGAAGAAATAGGTAACTTCCCTAATTATCATTGGTTGCTTAAACTATCTACATGAAAAGTCCTTGACATTTTTTATCTGTACAAGTTAAACCATAAAAACAAAATTAGTGTACATTTGGACATTTAATAGATTTTAGGTTGAAGAAATAATTTTGAGCATGAAGAAATGGGAAAAGATCACCAAAATGAAACTTTTAATATATAGTAAAAAAAAAAAAATGTCTAAATGAAGTGCCATAAATGAAATTAAAGTACTAACACATAACAGAAAATATCAGCAACATATATAGTAGACAAAAACGTAATCTTAAATCACAAGGAGCTCTTTTTAATGAATATATGGAAAAGCTGCAGTGCCCCACTGAATAAATAGGCAAAGGACATGAATAGCTCACAAAGGAGGAAGTAGCAATGACAAGCAAACAAATGCAAAGTTCAACCTCTTACTAATCAAATAAGTGCAAATCATAATGATGAGATTCCAATTTTCACCTGATTTGCAAATATTAAAAAGCAAACATGGTAATACTCATTTCCAGTGAGATGGGTATTTTTGTACACTAATGTAAATTTTCAGTCATTTCAGAGAGCACTTTGATAGTTTATGGCAAGAACTTTCTAATAGTTTAGATCACTTGAAATATCTGTACTTCATGGAATGTAATTTAAGGAAATCATAAAAGTACTCAAAACCACCTATTTCAGGATGTTAATTACCGCATTGTTTATAGTCATACAGTCCTGGAAATAACCTAAATGTGAAATAGTAAGAACACTCACTCAATTGTAATACATTGTACAAAGGGAATAATTCTTAGCCACTGAAGGTCACTCACTGTATTTGGGGCCATGAAGGATTCAGTGGAAGAGCCTGTCCCTAGCACATCTGAAGCTCCAGTCTCTCCAGCGACAAAGCAAAAAAAAAAAAAAAGCTTTTTAAATACCTAATAGTATGGGGGGGGAAAAATATATATATATATAACCTAATTATAAAATGTCACATGTAAAACTGAACATGGCTTATGATCTCTTTTAAATATATGTGTATATAATGTCAAAAATAGGTTAAAGGTGAGGGCCTGTCAAATAGCTCAGTGGATTAAAGTGCCTGCAAGCAGGTGCAGTGGGGAGGATTTGCTCCCCGGACGGCTTGAGGTGACAATTGAGGCTGGGTGTGGTGGCACACCTGTAATCCCAGCTCTTAGGAGGCTGTAAACAGCTGGATCACTAGGAGTCTGATCTAATAGTGAGACCCTGAACACCCTGTAGACTCTTCCTTAAAGTACAAAAAAGAAAATAGGGTAAAGGAAGATACTACAGTACTATGTTAATGGAATTATCATTTCATGTTGACAATTTACTTTGTAGGTCTTAGTATGGTCGTATTACCCTTGAAATTAGGTTTTGAAAAGTTATTTTTAAAATGAGCAATTTCTTTTCTATGATTTTAAACATTTCTACAGAAAAAGCCCGTGTGCCTGTTGCTTCTACCCTTACCATCTGCCTATAGTTTAAAGCAGTTAAGAAGTTTTATGGGTAGCACTTTCTAATATCACCAGCAATAGTAAAGTAATCCCCTTGGTTTAATTTACCCTTAGTCATCCCTGTGATGGTGATAGGCATATGCTACTGTCTTCCACCTAATGTCCACCTAAACCACCAGGCATCTGCTGGAGGAGACAGAGTCTTATTGGTCATGGGGTGGGTTTTTTTTTTAATGATGTTTACTGCAGAACTCTCACTCTCTCTCTCTCCTGCCCTCCCTCCCTCCCCCCTCCTTCTCTCCCTCCTTCCCTCACTCCTCTCCCTCCATTTTCTCCCTCTCTCTTCTTCCCTCCCTGCTCCCTCCTTCCTTCTCTCCCTCCCTCCTTCCTTCCCTCTCTCCCTCCCTCCCTCTCTGTCTGTCTGAGTTAATTGCTCTTGGAAAAAGAGTTGCTTAACAGAACATTTTCCTTCACTTTTTAGTAAAAAAGTAAATATAAATGTCCTTCAGTCTATGCTGTATGCATATGGTGAACTGTCCCAGTGATCCCCTTTAGTATGTACATTATATTAATAAAAAAGAAAATATTTTAAGATGTTTTACATTAAAATTCCAAACCCGTAAGTCCTCTAACTGGTGAGAAAATGTCGGATTTTATTTTCCAATAGCTATATATCATAAAATGAAACAGCTACACACTCAGGCATTCCCACTCATTTTCCACCTGATAACACATTTTTAATAATGGGGTTTTTTTAAAATTATACTATGTGAAATCATTAACCTAAAATTTCTTATTTTTGAAATTGTAGCCTAGTTAATAATCAAATGTAGATGCTGCTAGTTATTATCTTTATTATATGTCTTAGTAAAGCAGAGCCAGCAAATCCTACTCTCTTACCATGGGAAAGTAATGCAGGTCTAGCACTGCAGGAGATTAATTGATGACGCCCTGGGGCTTGATGCCACTGTGTCCTGCTACCTGTGGTAGGCCCACCTTCATCCCCTGCTGGCCACAGCTGATGGCTTCTTTGTCAAAGTGCTATCCCACCCAAGCAATCCCTGCAGGATTGATCACAGGAAGTCTGTCCTGTTTCTTAACCATTTATATCCCTGTAGCTCCATGATATTTGCTCTGCATTCCTGCCCATGGTGGTACCTGCTTCTTCCCTTGTCACTTTTAACTGTTGGAATCCCTGGAGTTACATGGTGTCACCTTTTACCTTGTGACATGCGCTTTCTGACCCAGAAGATGTGTGCTGGTCTTCCCCACAGTTTCATCTTGGGCCCTGTCATTTCTCCTGAGTACAAAGATATGTTTCCATCACTAGCCCTTTCTCCACCTGTGTCCCACCAGCTCCTCAACTCCAACTGCTTTTCCAGGTCCAAATTTCCCATCACCTGTTCTGTATTATCTCTGTGATTAGCAACACCATCCACGTGGCAACACAAACCAGCAACTTCAAAATTATTTATTGTTACACATCTCTTCCACTTTCACTCTGAAATGCGCTTTATGCTGGGCTTCTCACCCCAGAGCCATTGGTTCAGGGATTGTAAGAAGTAGAAAACTGGGATTGCGTCTTCTTCATGATCTAACATCCTGAGCTCGCTCTCTTTCTCTCTCTCTTTCTTTCTCTCTCTCTCTCTCTCTCTCTCTCTCTCTCTCTCTCATATTAGAGCAAATACTTTTGAAAAGAATGAACATGATTGTATCTTTTAAGTAGCGTACAATATCCCGTGGTTCATCGTGAGACACACAAGTACTGTGTCCCTAAAGTAGTTTCCAGAATAACAGCAGCAGCAGGCTGATCAATACAAGCTCTCAGGCTCTAGCACAATGTAGGACTGAGGTCCAGCAGTGTGTGTGGAAGCGACATTCTCAGCATAGGTGCTGAAGCCTGGCTGCTCACTGCATCACTTGTGGAGCTTCAAAAATTCCAAAGGTATCAGGCCTGGTATCAGTGTCTTGTCTTTTTAAAAATTACCCAGGGGTGCTGAATCATAGTATTAAGGTTATAGAACAACTTCAACTGTAAAAGTTACTTTAGAAAAAGAATCTGAAGTTGTATTTCTGAAACTTGCATTACCTGTACCCCCAAATCATCAGGGAAGCCTTAACAGTGACTGATGACTGTCCCCCTCCCCTGCCCATCTGGCTTAATTGGTTTGCAGTACGCCTTGTGCTTTGGGGTTTTCTGGGCTCCCTAAGCTATTTTAATGTGAGACCAAGGTTAAGATCACTATTCAGAAACTGAGATTCTAAAGCTCTAGTGTGCCTAAGAGGCACCTGGACCACTTCATTAAAAAAGCAAAAAAAAAAAAAAAGAAAATGGAGCTGCCTTCCAGAGAAGAATCACAGGAATGCTGCCTGGGTGGAAGTTTCCAGCTGGCCCAACTGCTGTAGTTTGATCTTTTTCCTCATCTGTGCTGCTCCGTGCAGGGCCTCATGTGCACGTGGCAACCACTTACCTCATATCCCTTAAAGGTATTTTGCTTAAATCCTCAGAGCACTGCAGATAACTCAAGCCAAGAAAAGACTTATATCAGTGGATTAAGCATGTGACCTGGAGATAAACTGGGCTATTGCCTTACACTAAAATCTCCTATAAATTAAGAAAAAAAATTTAAAAACCATAAAAGTATTGAAAGACAATGTGGATGATTTAGAAAATACTTTGCCAACAAAACAAGATATACTAGGTATAGTGGTCATGAAAGAAAGTGGTTGGTAAGATTAATAAAATCCTTTTCACAGAAAAGGTACCACAAATGCTGAAAGATAAAGACAAAAGAAAAAACATCTGCCATGTGTTGACAGAACAGCCTTAGTGTGCAAAACCAAGAGTAAAAAGACAAAACGTAAAGAAATGTTAGATGAGGTGATAGGTGTACTGACCAGCTAACTTGGGGCAGTCATTTCATAACCTATTTAAGTAACAAAACATGTACATCTTACATATGTATAATTTTGCTAATTATTGAGCTGGAAAAATACGTGAATGTATGACAGTGTGATACTGACTAGGAAATTATCAAAATGTGAAAAATATTACGTATAGAAAGGAGCACTGCTGCCAATGGGAATATAATTGAATGCAGTGTTTGGAGAGCAGTTTAGCAGGAAGGACCCAAGTGAGCAACCTGCCCATCCTCACACCTAACAGTTCTGCTTCTAGGAACTACACTCTTGAAGAGGATTATACAGGTACACAGAAGCTATTCACTGGCTCATCAAAGTGTTAAAATGAGAATAGGTGTCCAATTATGCGATTAAATACTAGAGTATTACTTGCTGAGAAGAGATGGTGAGAATTTAGATGGCCAGTATAGGAAATTGTTGATAGATGATTAAGGAAAGCCATCAAGTTTAAATGCCATCATATATAGCCTGGCACTATTTGCAGAGAATTTTCTATATAAATAATCATGCTGGTTCATGTGTGTGTGTGTGTGTGTGTGTGTGTGTGTGTGTGTGTGTGTGTGTGTGTGTTTCTGAAGAAGTACATGCAAAAGATGCAGCAATCTGAATAGTGCAAGAGCTGATGGGTACCCAAAGTCTAGAAGAGAGTCTGACACAGAAGAGTTTGTATGCATACATGAGCCCCTGGGTCCAATCTCCAATACCACCAAGCTGACAAAAGAAAAAGTCATGAATTAAAGCTTGAGATTTTTCATCTTTACCGTATCCAGTAGTGGTACTTTGGTTTACAATTCTGGTCACAGACTTGGGCAAAAATCAAATCAAATGCAATGGTTAGATTCAATGTTGACCTTACAGGGAGTTTGGTTGGTTTCTCACCCAGTCTAGGTCAGTGTGTGACCAGAGTTGTGGAGAGAATTGAGTTTATGAAGGTACCACTGTATCTACTTGAATTGTTGGCATTTTCCTGTGCACATTTGTAATAATATTAGCAGGTGAAAATATGCTGTTCACTTTTTAGGACTCTGTCTCTCTGACTGTCCCATTTCATCTTCTTCACCTTTCTCTCTACTATTGTCCTTGAGGACTCAGGCTGAGGCTTGCCCCTGGGAGCCTACTGTGTGACTCCCTTCTGAATCCAGGACCTCCACAGATTACATTTAGTACTGTAGCAGAGTTCCATGTGTTCTGGTGGGTGAGCGCTTGGGGTCAGGGAGTGGTCGGATCCATCCTTCTTACCCTAGAGGCCCCAGCAGTCTGCCCCATGGTAGCAAAGAGGCAGAAAACCATGGCCACATTTGCAAGATGCTCATCTGCATCCCATTCACACCTGACCTACACCCACACCCAATGGCCATCTCTAATCCCTTGAGTGTCTTCTCAGGAAACAAAACCGGCTTAAACACAGTTGCAAGAACTGTCATTCCAGCTCAGCCACCATCCCTGCCAACATGACTTGAAAGAAGTCACAGGTCATCCATGTAACTGGGACTAGCAATGTATCCACTGTAAGCTGATGCTGGGTAAGTGCTCTCAAGCGAGTCAGAGTCCCCAGACATGAACTTTGTGCAGATTTAGCTTTTCATTCAGGGAGAGGCTTCTGATAATCACTGGTTGAATTCAGAATCTTGATTTTTAACTGTTATACTAAATTAAAATACTTTAAAATCACATGGACCAACTAATACCCATTTTGCCTTTAAAACAATGGAAGGCTGCAAATACACAAAATTTAAGTCATATAATTCACTGATCTATCGTTAGGTACTGATTATAATAAAAACTCCTTTGAACAAATTATTATAAAGGAAGTAAAAAGCATAAACAACATTATGGTCAGTAAATATTTTCATTTTAAAGAGAATCTTAATCTTAACCCAGGAACAAAGGAACGATAGACAGTTTATAGTTGGGTGGGTTTTGATTTAGAGGAAAAGAAATTTGTAGATATGATTGGGAGAATCTGGAAGAGAATAGCAAAAGGATTCCTGTGGTGAGAGCTACACATAGTAGTTTTTCCTTAGCCATAGTATTGCTGTTTATGGTTTCCATTATCCATGATCAAATGCAGTACAAAGTGTTAAAGGAAAATTCCAGAAGCAAACAACTGGTAAGTTTGAAATAGACAGAGAGGTGTGATGAAGTCTCTCACCATCATGCTCCAGCCTGCCAAGGGCCTGAATCACTGTGCTGTTGGGGTAGCCACAGTCTACCCACCTTGTAGGCCCTTCAGCTTTCGCATAGACCACCCACAGAATCCAGTGCTTGTGTTCCTTCCAGTAGCTCTTACTTTACGTAACATCTTCAAAACACTATAGTGATATGGGCAGTTTAGATAAGCTGAAGAAAAGCCACATGCATTATTTCCTTTAAATGAAAAGGCATTTCCTTAAAGTAGGAAAACAGTTACGTGCAGCTAAAATTTAAGTTATGGTGGTTATGCTTTACCATGCCTAATGTATAAATTGACTCACCATAAGATCTGTATAGATAGCAAAAAACATAGTATGTACAGTGTTCAGTATTATTTTTGGCTTCAGGCATCCATTGGAGGTTTTGGAACAAAGCCCCTGTGAATACAGGGGACTAAGATATAGTTATTCTATCCTTTAGAATAACTGAACAGGACACCTGTGGGCAGGTGGGATTTCAGAATGTTGACATGGTATGATAGTATTTATTTGGGTTGATGGGGAAGGGATTTCGTGTCCTACTACAATCTGAGACTATTTAGAGGTCAGAGAGAGGTGAGTTTATAAAAAGGAAAGTGATTTAGTAAGTGTAAGACAACATGGGAAGTTGAGTTTCAGAAAGAAATGAGAAAGTGAAAGGAAATTTCAAGGTGATTTGGTTAACAGCACTAAACAGTATTAAAGGAAGGATTACATTTAAGATATGGTTCATAGAGCATGAAGAAATTCTAAGGCTATGGCTCTCAACTATGGCTGTTAGAATCAGGTGATCGGAAGGTGATGAATAGGGTCTGGACATCAGCATTTTAAAAACTTACTGGTTGATTATAATATAATCAAGTTGAGAATTATGTATTGATCTAAGGAAATGGAAGAAAAGTATATAAAAAAAATAATCAGAGGGCAAAGTCTCAAGCCAGGGGATTTCCAAGATCTCCTGTGTGTATTCTGGGAATGGAAAAGTCAGTGCTCTCATTGGGTAGATTGATTTATATTATTTTATTAGGAAGCTTAATGTTGAATGGCTTTAGTTTTTTTAAGCTCCACAAATATTTGAATTTCAAAACTATAAAATGATGCATAAAAGGAAAAAATACCTCACATATATCCTGCTTTTCAGGTAAAATTCTTGTGGACCATAGGCCAAAGCAATAGCTTCAATTTATTAAAAGGAATCACTTTAAACTTAGTATTTATTGGGTAAAGAGAGTTGAAAGGAAGAAGTTCTAATTAGAGAATGTCTTTAGGTTACATTTAGGAACTCAGCATTTTATTTAAGTTTTTCCTTTTTGCGTAAAAATTACACAGTGATTGAAACAAGGAGTCTAAGAAGAACCAACTTCCTGATAATATTCTCCATCTTTTAGGTAAAAAGGAAAATTGTTTGTATTGAATTATCTTAATGAATTGAAATCACTTCCTGTATGATAGAAAGAATAAATGTACACATTGTTACATTGTTAACTCAGTCTTCTCCAGATGCAGACTTAATAATTAGCTACAATTAAGTTTCATGCAATTGCAAGAAATTTAGCGATATATGACACTGTTACTATGTTCTCACCTCCTCCTTCTTGACCTTACAAATGTTGCTTAATAACATTAAAGGATAAAAGTAATAATCTCCAATGTTGCTGGGAAGATGCATTACTGTAAATGGAAGGAAAATGTACAACTAGAAGTCAACTTTCTTCATCACTCATGACATTCAGCAGTCTTTCCTGGGGATCACCTTGAGATGTGACATCAATTCAGAGTAATAAGGAAAGGCCAATGAAAAGCTACAACATTTTCAACCTATTATACACATCTCCAAGGGATTCATGTCAGTGCTAAAGCATTTCAAATACAGGGCACAAATTCCGGAGGAATGGCTTCATGGGGTGGTGATAATAGACATCCGTAATTCTCATGACACAGAAATTGATGTGCTAGTGGTCTCCCTTCTACTCCCTGCATGTTTTGCCTCTGTGATCCCATCAGTCACTCCTTGGACAACATTGCACGCACACTTAGCACTGTATTGTGAAGGAGTACATTTGATGCTATCATTAGGGGGTATTTTGAAAAGTAGTTTGGTACATTTAAGTTCTTTGATTTAGGGAAATCTCTTTCCCATGTCTAAGAATCCAGACTTGGATTTACAAGATGAGTCTAGAGATAGTGACATGAATATCTGCTTCTCTCAGTAGATTTTTAGCTCTGATCTGTTTAATCTGTTCAAGCAGGTGGCTCAAAGTTCTGTCATACAAAAAACTCAGTACATAATTCTTGAATCAGAAAGGAACCAATTATCTGTCTAGTTTATTATATAACAGGCACTAGGTTAGGCACTGAGAACTCAAAATACACTGTCTGAGTAAAACCAGAGTTTATCCTTTTCCAGGATTCAGAGTTACAAATCAGTGAGAGGAAGAGAGAAATGGCATATACTATGTACATCATTGTATTCTGTTGTTTTTTATTCATATCAAGGCCAGCCAAAAAAAATATTATCCAGACTTTAATACGAAGACTGTGGAAAATTTCTATCACTATTTACTTGTTTGAAGGTGTGAAACAAATTGGGCCATTGTAGTGGTGGAACACTAAATAATATGGGGTGAGAAAAATGCTTGCTCTATAGTATAAGAAAACTAAAAGAATTATTAAATGTTTAGGCAATAAAAACGTACATGAGAACTACAACTAACTGTAACAGTGTTACAAATAATTGCATAGAACATGGAACGACTACATTATAATATACTTTAAAGTATTTTATAATATACTTATAAAGTATAATATACTTTATACTTTAAATAAGTATAATATACCATATTACAAATAAGTAAGCCATCAGCCTGTGTAGATATTCAAGTTTGGCTCTTCATTCTCTCACACCCCCAAGCACATCCTCCCACAGTCTCCTCCATCTCTGGTAATGCCACCTTCTACTCCTTTACATAGTCCTAAAACTGGAAGCCATCCTTATTCTCTCTTTTTCCACTTCATTTCATGTGTCCCATTTTTCTGCAGATCCTGTTGGCTGTCCTGCCAAAACGTCCTTGCAGTCTGCAGTTCTCTAGTGGAAGCTTCCTAACTGATCTTCCTGCTTCCATGCTTGCCTTTTATAACTCATTGTCCACAGAACAGCTCTGAGGGCCTCTACTGTCATCCCGTTCTCTGTAGCAGAAGATTCGTAAATATGACTTCACTGAATTACTGAAGCAATGAGTAGTGCTGCTGCTGACAGAAGGGCAGGGTAGGGACCACCACGAGTCAGACAACCAAGATTATAAGAGGTCCTTGATTCACTGCAAATATTTCTCATTTTGCTTAAAAACCCAAATGTATTTGTCCATTTCTACTCATTGGCCAGCTGTGAATGCTTCAAAGTTTAACCCAGAGACACTTCCACTGACAGTCAATCAAGGATTATGCTTGGCTACTTTGAGCCTAACCAGCTGCCCAGGTTTAATTAATATCCTCCAATTATATCTGGAAAGGAGCCAGTTTCTGAGACAGGTGCGTAAATGAAGGGAAGATCTTCAGCTCTTTTCACAGGTCATCTGTCAGATGCAGTAGCACATGCAGAGTTCCCTGGTGACTTAGATCGTACTTTCATAAGGCCCATTCAGTCCACGGGTCCAGCATCGGTGATCCAGTGGCCACTGGGCTTGCAGGCAGTCATTGTACAGGGTGATTCTAAGCTTGATGCTGTAAGGTTTGGTCTTGGGGTTTTTAAGCATCACCCATGTTTACCGAGGATGCCTCAAAAGCAGTAAGAAAAACCCTACTGATTGTTTGCTGCAAATATCACAAATCATTTAAGAATGTCATCAAATAATGGCAAGGATTCTCATGGCTCTTACTCTTTGATCCACTTGGAGTTTCAAATGCCAGTTATCATTAGTTCTTGGATTTCCTCAGTCCTGATACAAAATCAGGGCATCAGAAATGATCATTTTGTGAACAGACAGCTATTAAAAGCACATTAATAATCTATAGTGGATAGAGCATATGCCTTTTAAAAAGGATTTGCAGCTTGCTTCTCTGTGGTAAAGACACAGGCCTTCTCCAACCTAATTACAAAGCAATCAAACAATTTAATTAATCTGGAAATCACTTTCTTAACAATAACTGCCTCTAAAATGAGGCACCCTGTGTAGTGCCGTTAGGTAAAGGATGGTTTTGCTCTACTGCTTGTGCGTGAGCCCTGCTGCTGCCCCATGGGGATCACAGAGTTAATTACCTACCCGTGGCCTGACCACGACTCAGGCTTTCTGTACCAGGTCAGAGACAGCAACTGTGATACCAATGGCCCACAAAGTGTCCGAGCACTCAAACATCCAGGAGCCAGCAAATCCCCGGAGTGGCAGGATTAGAGTTAGAAGCAAGTGCTGCACATATGGGCAGAGAATTAACTGGCAGCAGTTTTCATGTGAGAGTCTCTCAGGTATCGCTTTGCAGATGGGTTGACGGATGCAGAGAGCAGCGCTGTGCAGAGTGAAGGTCATGTATAGGACTTTGGTTTCAATCTATCATGCTCTCTCTTTCCAAGAAGCACTGTGCAAGCTTGCAGCAGTCAGGTCCGCATCTGAGTTCAGAACAGAGACAGCCCACTTTATCATTTGATCTGCTCAAAATTAGCAGCATTTTGGTCAAGGCATAAACAAACAGTGTCACTAAATCTTAAGAGACCAAGTAGAAATCAATGTTTATTCCAAATAAGAACAAAGACTTCAAAGATTGCTTCTACATATCTAAACTGATCATCTTACAATTTCTCCCTAAAGAAAACTGAATGTTCTATAGCACATGACACTGCACCATGCTCACTAACCCTTTTCTTTTGTTACCACCAGGACACACTCTCTCCCAAGATTCTGAGTGGAGAAGGTACCCTTTTCTTTTAGTCCAGCCACTTTTAGTCCAAATGTTTTCATCACTTGTTTATAACCCATCACCAATTATTCCTTGTTTGCCCACCACAATGCTTTTCTTGTTGGCCTTGCACTCTGTGTCTAGGTCGGCTGCTGCTCCTCTGACAGTCCTTTGTATATCGTGAGGAGGCGCACTCAGACCAGGTTCTAACCTCAGAAGGGGCCTCCCACTTGCTAGTTCCAGTGAACATAGTTCAAGGTCATTGGCATCACCAGTCTTTCTCTCCAGCTGAGAGATTCTCTTCTCTATCCTATAGTGTGAGTTGCTTATAACACTCCTTCAAATCCCCTTCTATTTCTCCTTTTATTTAAAATTTACTGGCCCTCAAATTGAGCTGTAGTCACTTGCCCTTGGGTCATTAATAGTAGTTTAGTCAACTTCTCTCTCTCATTTTTGCTAATATCTCATGACATTAGCAGCCTTAATGACAATATATATATAATCATGCAAACATAACAGCATCTCTGTTTCATCCTTTTAACCTCAGTTTTCAACAAGTCCTGTTGGTTCCACTGCCAAAACATCAGTGGACCATATATACGCTGAGGTGGTCAAATGAAACAGTATCACTTCTTGACACAGTTACCACTATAATTTATGAATGTGTTCTGTGTGATGTTCATACTGTTATGACATTACCCTGTAATGTATCTCAGAACACATCCAGTCCTTAAGCAACACGTGATTGTGTGTGTGTGTGTGTGCATTTGTATACAAGGGATGATCAAAAACTGCAATGAATGTTTAAATGACAGAAGTTTATTATAGTAAAGATCCTTTGCCATTAATCCTTCTCAAAAACATTCCCACACACTTTAAATATACTTATTCATTCATTCTGGCCGCTTTCAGAAGCAGTCCTGGAGGGCCTTTTCTGTGAATGTCGTTGTTAGGAATGATAAGAATTATAGTGGATGCTGCTGCTGCTAAGTGCCATAGCCAATGGAAAGGCAAACTCACAAGAGTCCTATGGTGTATCCTGACTCACTTCATCCAGTAAATCTGGCACCATGTGACTTCTGATTCTTCCCGGAAAGTAGGGTCCCTGCACTTTGCCTAAGATTGCCTAAGCAGGTGCTGCAGACTGCTGAGCTATCTCACTGGCCCCAGAAATACTTTGAATTGATTCAATACATTGAGGCACTGCAACAGCATAACTGAAGACATTCAGCCTTTCAGTTCATATGAAGAAAAAAAAAAAAGATTATTAAGAGAATGCCAGCAGTTATATAGTCTTAAAGATGAAGATGTGGTCTTTGACAAGTGTAGACAAAGGAAGGGTATAGAAAGGAAGAATCATGATGTGTGTGTATGGACAGTACAGTTGGGATAGATAAGCCATGCTTCTACATAATTCTATGAGAGGCAAGATTTGCACTAATGGTGATTGGACAGGATATTATGTTGGCTTCTAGTACTATGGACAACCACTAGGAAAATAACAAGGTAGAAAGTATTATTGAATATTTGATATAATTCAGGTATAAAAAATAAGATACGTAAACAGCTACACTCTCTTAATTTACTGACAAGAGACATCTGCTATAATAATGTCTATAAGTATAATGCCATGTATGTACCTTGTAGGATACCAAAACATTATGAAAACAGTTGGCAATGTATTAATTTATCGAATCTGTCCTATTAAAGTGTCTTAAAACCATTTCATTGATATTTGTACTTCAATAAAATAAATAAATAAAAAGATGAAGATGTGGGAACTTGCATTTCATTTTACATCAGATGAGATGAAACTGAAGAAAATACTCAATTTATTCACCTAAAAAGGTGAGGAAGAGGTAAAGGCAAAATCTTCAAGTGAAAGATGGCAGTCTTGACTTTTTTAAAGAATAGTTAGACTAACCTACCTCTGTATCTCTACCCATCAAGCCTCAGGTGACAGGCTACTGTATCTTATGGAATGTTATATGGTTTTCTCAGAGCCACTTCTTTTTTTTTGAGACGGGGTCTCACTATGCAGTTCTGTCCAGCGTTATGCTCACTTTTGTAGTCCCTAGGCTGATCTTGAACTCATAGTGATCTTCCTTTCTGAACCTTCCAGGTGCTGGGATTACAGGTATTAGAGCCATTTAGAATTTCTTAAAATGAAATGGATTCTAAATTAAACCTTCAAGCCCCCGCCCTAGATTTTTAAAAATATTTAATGAACTCTAAAATGTAGAATTTCCAGATATAGTGCAGTAATTTCTTTACAGGAAAACACAAGCTAAGAATTTGGGGCAAATTTCCTTGGTTTTCTTATTTTATTCTGAATGAATGAGTTAGTGGGGATATTTTCCCCCCAAAATTTGGCTTAAAATTAACATGTTTTGTTATTACAAATAATTTAATGGGCCAGGGAGATGGCTCAGTGTAATAAACACCTCCCTGGCAAGTGCAAGGGTCTGAGTTCAATCCCCGGTTCCGCCTTAAAAAATAAAAAAATAAGAAATAATAATAATAATTTAGGGGCCAGGGAGATGGCTCAGTGGAATAAGCGCTTCCCTGGCAAGCGCAAGGGCCTGAGTTCAATCCCTGGTTCTGCCAAAAAAAACCAAAAAACAATAATAATAATTTAATGGTAATTTATGCTATGTGATTTGTGAGAAAGTTGATTATTTTCCCCAAATAAATAAAATATATATGTAAGGAATTCTAGCATTATTCTTCCTTTTCTTTCGGGGGATGATACTGAAAATTGAACTCAGGACCTCAATTGAGCTTGCCAGGCAGTCCCTATGCCACTGAGCTACATCTTCAGCCTCATTATTCTCTTAAGAAAGCAGATATTTTTAGGCCTTCTAAAGGAGAAGGCAGTAGTCAGTGTCATGGAAAACATTGCCACTAATTACTCCTGCAAGCTTCAAAAACAACAGTCATACCGTTCTTGCCATGCTCTGAGGCAGTTCTGGGAATCTCTCCTTTCTTTAGTTGCATTGTGTGTCCACCTAACTATTCTCAATCAGTTAAAAATGCTTTTCATGGTCATTTTGACTTTGGAGAAGAGCCAGAAGTTGCATGGTGCCAGATATAGCAAATAAGGTGAATGAGGGCATGCTGTAATGTTTTTAACAAGCCTGCTTTAAACCATTGGCAGCACTGTTCACTGCATTTGTATCATACCTCAATGAAGAACCTCTCCAAAGAGAACTTTCTGAACTGCTTCTGACAACAGAATGATAGAGCAAGTATGTTCAATACCAGGGGGAGTATTTTGAGAAGAAATGGCAATGTGTCTTTTACTGTGGTAGCATTTAAAAATGCAAGCAATCACCATATAGTTTGCTTATTCCACATACATAGGTTAGGGGTGGAGAAGAAAGGCTCTTGAAAGCAGTAGGAATAACAGAATTGAGAAAGGAAGACAAATAGGTAAAATGACTCCTTCTTTACTGGATGAAAAAACCCAATCCCTTTCTCCAGGGGTCCAAAGAAGACCAGATGCAAAAGCATGATAAGTTTCATTGCAGCAGAGGGAAGAAAGTTTGTGGGTTCTCTCACCACAGAGAATCCAGGCTTCTCAGCACTTCTTCACTGGATTGTTTTGATTGCGCTGTCTGTCATAAAGTTAATGGCATGTATTGAAGACATCACTATAAAATTTGCAACCTAACTTAACTGAAAAATTTCAATAGAGATATAGGCATCCAGGAGTCCTCAAGGCAACATTAAACTTCTCTTCGATGTGTTAGTCTTTTTTTTGGAGGGGGTGGGTAGAATGATAATTATTTACCTTTGCAGCCAGGTACTGACTGTCACATGAAATCTTGTATCACTTATAGCTAATTACAGTTGTCTCTTTGACTAAGAAACCAGTACTGTGGATAAAAAGCATACCTTCCTGGTCTATTTTCAATTTTTCAAGAATGTACTGGGTTGCTTTGCAGCTTTTCCTCACCTTCTTACTGAAACCAGCTACAGACCCATGCTGGTCCACAGACAATTCCACCAATCTAATTAAACATGCAGGGGGAAGCAGTGGTCCGGGGTGTCTTGAACTTGCCCTCGCCAGCTGCCTGCCAAGCTTTCTCAATGATCAGCAGCAATTTGAGTGGGCAAATGGAGAAAGTAACAAGCCCCGGAGGAGTTGCCCCCTTCCTTGAGCAGTCAGCACTGCACTCTGCCTGCGAAGGATGCGGGGAACATACACTGCCAGTCTTTGTGTTGCTGGGGCATTTAGAGGAGGCCTGGCTAGGTAGGCTGTCACTGTGGCATGGAGGGACTGTTGAGGAAGATATTGATGAGGTACCGGTAATCCTGCAAGGCCACTCCAGAGATGTTAGGATAGATTTGGGTTGTTTTAGAAATAGGTCCAGATGGCTGGTTTCTTCTTTGTATTTTTATGACTATTTCTGACACATCTACATGTATATGAGGGACAGACAGAGAGAAAGAGATGAGAGGGACACTGGAGATTGCATCCAGAGAGCACTGAGATATGACCAGACATCTTTAATTTGAGATAGAGTCCTACTACATGGGACAGACTGGCCTCAAACTTGTGGTCCCCTTGCCTCAGCCTCTCAAGTAGCTAAGATTACAGTTGTGCACTCTTATACTTGGGCCATATCTGCCTTTTAAATCTATATTTTTACCGTATTTATTTTTGAGAACTCAGAATTTTTATTGAGGCTGTCTTGCCCATACAGAAAGTACCTCCAGGGCTGGCTAAATAGCTCAGTGTACTAATGCAACTGCTTAGGCAAGCACAGGGACCATCCTATCCCCAATCTGTGGCTTGCACACAGAGACAGCAACTGAGACTGGGCATGGTGGCACGTGCCTATAATTCCAGCACTTGGGAGGCTGAAAACAGGAGGATCAGTATGGGTCTGATCTGTATAGTGAGACCCCGTAGACTCTGTACTAAATTAAAAAAAAAAAACAACCTATAATTAAAGCTTATCTTTAAATTATTAGCACATGTTAAGGATCATATGCAAGATATTTATGTATTTATCATTCTATAGGGACTGGAACACTTAAGTTACTAAAAATCGAGAGGACTGTAGGTTGGTGATCAGGGCATGTGTGTGCATTGCACAAATGAAAAGCCATTCTGGAATCCTCCTCCCCACAACTCTACTGCAAGTAAAACTAAAACACTGGGAAGGGGAAGGATGTAATTATTTTCTCCTTTTTCTCTCTACAGGAAACAGCCCTCAAGATAGTCCAAGAAACTTCTCCCCCAGTGCCTCAGCCCACTTTTCATTTGCACGGAGGTAAGGACCTATGTGGGATGATAACATGACATAGCACATCCCATTCCCTGCCCCCATCCTGCTCCTAACCCTTTTCCAGCCCTATCTCTCAGGAGGGCCTGCGTATTATCACAAAAGTCCTTCTCAGAAGTTTCCCTGGCCATAGGACTTAGCTGCTTCACTCCTACTTTAACAGTTTTACTAATGACCTCTGCATTATGTTAGACTTGTAGGTTCTTGTCTTGGTCCTCCACAGGCTGGGAGGGCCCAGTGAGGGCAATAAAACTCCCTTTCTGTCTTTGCTTCCATCCCTGGGCATCCATTGCATGCTGTAGTACACACATGGTTGGTTCTCAACAGGTTTTCTTTTTACTAAATTCTCTGAGCTGCCAAGACAGAGGTTCATTTCATTTATGTCCCAGGACAATTCATTGTTGAAACACTTTTTACGGAGATAACATTATTGGCGTCACGAGGTAAAAACTCTTGAGGGTTAGGGTCTGTGTTTTCGGGAACATCAAGCTATCCAGTCAGTGATTCCACTTCAGGAGAAAATTCTTGGATGGATAGAAGAATATTTTATCTTTCTAATTATCAAATTTATAATTAGGCACCAAACAGTAAAGCTCTATGTGTTCTCTCTGGGGCACTGAATGAAAGGCTGGGAAGGAGGGTAGTTGCTCAGAATGACTGGATATAGTCTTCTCAAGGACAGTTCTTGTGCTATGGTCTAGCCAAGGCAGAAGAGTGTGCTCAGCCATTTCTCTTGTACATAGAATGAGTATACTTCACCTTGTCTGATTAAAATATTCACCTTCACATCCATCCCTCTCACCACCAGATATACTTTGCCCTCTTCAACCCAGGAAAAATAGAAAAACCGAAGTGTCCCTTCAGCCAGACCTGTGTATATTCAGGATAAATTTGCTTTATGGTCTGAATACCCTAGATCTTTGCTAAATTTTCATCAGAGGCCTTACTTTGTCCTGAAGTGGATTAATATAGCACTTAGCAAAAGCACAGGTACATTTAAAAAAAAAATTATGTTCTTACACATGATGTCTTAGTTACTTTTCTCTCTGCTGAGACAAGATACCTGTTGCCCAAAATTAAGGCAGGAAAGGTTTATTTAACTCATGAGGTTTCAGTCCATAATCAGCTGGTTCCATGTAGGCAGAAGACAGCAAAAGCAACAAGAGAGAAAGGAGCAGAACAAGCCTCTTTTCCTCCCTTGTCTTATTTGCAGAGCAGGTAGCCCTGACACCATTGGGGCCCTCCCCTTAGAAAGTTTACAGAATGAGGCCCCTGACCCCCTGCTGAGTCATTGAATTAAACTTCTAAACTTTAGCTGACACAATGAATTAACCACTACAATATCCTAGAGCACTAAACAGCAGCCCTAGGGCATGTCCTCTACAGCCCAAGACATAGAACTGCTAAGTTACTTAGCTAAACTTCTAAATTTCTCAAATTACCACAATGTATCAATCATTACACATGGTATTAATCAATAAAACCTGAAGTATTCTCACTGCTGTTTGTCAGCACACAATATATTTTATTTACAAGATCCAGAGAGCACATGCTTACAGTTCTTTTACAGAATTCTGTATAATTAAGATTCCAATATGAGCCTCAAGCCCCAAAGGAATGCTCTTTCATTAACTTAGTCATTTCTTATCATATACTAAATGTCTATGCGTAGACCTACTGTGAGGAAAATACTAAAGAGATTAGGATCTCATCTCCAAAGAGTTTACTTACACTACCTAGATCCTCCCTAATTTCCAACGTTTAGTGTTTTAATTCCTCATGCTGAGTACTATAAAGCAATATGAAAACTACTCTGAGAAAGTCTGCTTGTCCAATGAATATAAATTCAAAATAGTGCTACTATTCCAAGTGGAGAAAATTGATAAGCAAGTACTTACCATAGCCTTTAAAACACATCTCTTTTTAAAGATGAATGGATCTAATTGCCTTGAGTAAAGGTAAGAAAAATGAAATCACATTATAGCATGCATTTAAAACATGACAGAAATCATAGTCTCTTAATCTTGCCAGATTTATAAAAATGAAGAGAATCTAAAAGTTAAGTTGGTAAATGAAAGACAGATGAATCTGGTTTATCTATGCTATGAAAAATATACAAACCCCCAAGCATGTTAATTTTTGACAAATAAACCATATAGCGTGACAGGAGATTATCACAGGAGACCTCTGGTTCATTTTATATGAACTACAGCTGGAATTCCCTCCACACTCTTCAGAAAGTATTAATTTAGATTAGGACATGAGTGATCATCTTTTTAAACTCTTATTCAAGTAAACAGAATCCTGTGTTCATTATAAAAATTCCAATTGGCATTCTATATTTAACATCTGGGGATCTTTTCCATTTTAGAGCTGATTTTCATTTAGGAACCACAGAGAGCCTACCTAGGGATCTCCATTCCCTATTTGCTGTGACTTTCTGAGCCTTCAAGCAGAAATGTTACATTGAGACCCTCACAGTGTATTTATTGTCTTGTATATTTAGTCCAAGAGAGGAAATACTGGTCTTTGATATTATTCTTGGGTGAAGAGATAAAGGTCAGGTTTATAAATCTATTCCAACATTATGATATTATTTTCCTGGTAAACACTCCCTGTAACACGGTAGTCAAGTTACAAAGTATGGCGATATACTTTTCATAGTTCCTACTACAGATTCAAGAGCAAAAATTTCAAGTTTATTTTTAAGATGGACTTTTAAAAGGATAAAAATGAGCATCACATTGTCACAGCTTCTGTCTGAAAAAAAGGAAACATTTTCAAGTTATAATATGGATTGAACATCCTTAGTCAAAAAACTCAAAATCCAGAATGTTCCACAATCTGAAATGTTTTGAGCACTATTAAAATGTTTTTTGGGCCGCATCATGATGCTCAAGAACACGTCAGGCTTTAGAGTTACAGAGTAGGAGAACTTCACCAGTGAGGTCTGTACAGGTCTAGAAGACGAAAAATACCTGAACTAGAAGCACTTTTTGCCCTAAGAGTGAAGATACTCAACTAGTACAGATTTATGGTCTGGTTGTGGAGTTACTGTTTTCTTTCCCTGCTGGTTAAGGTGAAGGTGGTAATGGCCTCCCTGTCCCAGAGGTTTCCAAGGTTTATCTGTTTATTTATTTATTATTATTTTTCTTTTGAGGCCCCACATATCAAACTCAGGACCTTGGACTTGCTAGGCACGCACTTAACGATGCTGAGCTATATCTTCAGCCTCCAAGACTTATGTGTTATAACTTGTTTTCACTTACATTGACGATCTACTGTGCTTGAACAAATGCCAGCGTCTCTCCTAGTCATCTAGTTGTTATTTTCCAGGTTAAATCTCAGAATGTATTTCCATAAGCAAATTAGTGGAGCAGATTTGCCTGCTGGCTTGTGATCCTCATAAGCTTGTTGAGCACTGCTGGCTAGGGTGTCCTCCTAGTTACGGGGACACCTCAGTTCATGAACTTAATTCTTTCCGTGATTTTGGTTGCAGAATTGCCAGACTTTTTGAAAGAATTAATTTAAGTTCATGAACTGAAGCACCACTGTACTCTTTCAGAATTCTTTCTGAAATAGATTTTAGTTGGTGACATTTATATCTGCTTAGTTCAGTTAGTTTTACTAGAGTATACTATGTATCACCTCTGGTGACTATAACAAACAATCGAGGAAATCTGCTTCCTCTTCATACAGTTGAAGTAGCCAACTTGATGTTGAGCTTTTCATTTTTATGCACAATATTCATCTAAATTTTTGTGAGCAGTGAAATGGTATTTTTTTACCAGTTTCTGTCATATGCTCCCAGATGTTTTTATTTTTCATTTAAGGTAACATTGAGATTTCCATCCATAAATAAGAGTCCTTTCAAAAAAAAAAAAAAAGCCTTGTTGCTTTGATAAGAATATAGTTTTGTCTTTGGATAACATTTACGTAGCTACTGAAAAGAAAAAAAAACACTGTTGTAGGCTTCAGAATGCACTTATTTGATAGTTTTCCTGAAAAAGTAGGTGTGTGCTGTCTGCAAATAGCAAATATAGTAACTTCTTTTGTGTGGTTGTCATAGTAATGAAAATGCAGTGGTTCTTTTGCTCCATTTGAGTAAACAGTCATGGACAACTTAGGGAACTTTATGAGATGCAAATTATTTCTGATCAATAGCTGTACAGAGCACTGAGCACATTCTTGTTTAAATATCCTTCTAGTTGTGTGTTTTCTGGACTAAGTAAATGGAATGCATGCTTCAGAACTAATAAGAACGTGTCTTCTCTTGGAATTGTTCATCCATCTGAAATATGTTCGTTGGTACCAGAGGGAAAGGAGAGTTAATGAATCACAAAACAAAATCGTAGAGGGGAAATTGTGTTCCTCATGCTTTCCAGAGACTAGTCTCTGATAATTGCTATTAAATAGGCTGAATAATTCTTTTAAAATTATGGTCTTTTCTTTTCCAAATTGGAAATACTTACAATACACTTTTTTTGAACTGGAAGTTCTTTGAAGTGCTTTTAAAAGACATGGGTTTTTAATAAGTACCCAAATAAAATAGGATTAACCTATGCCCATAATTGACTGCTGGATATCTTTATAAATGTATTAGAATTATTTTCTTCCTAAAACTTTAGTATTTTAAGTTGTTTAAAACTGCTTTCCAACGTCAGCATATAACTTAGTTTTTTCAATTCCTTTTACCCACCATATTTATAAACATCTTATTTTGCTTCCTTTTTTTTTTTTTAACTACTTGATTCAATTGTACTCCAATCATGGTCACAGAAATGACAGGTAACTCTTACTGAAATCTAACATTGTAGTAGTTCTGTGGTTTGTCCACTCGATTTTCTTTGTTGTGTCTTTGTGGACCATTTACATCCATGCTGGTAACATCCATGGTAGCCCATGATAATAGTTTCCTCTGAATGTCAGTTTTCTACATGCACAATTTATTGTGGTTTCACAAACTTAAGTCTAGTGCTGTTGAATTCCTTGACTTTAGTGTATTGGGAATATACTTATGGTAAATTCCATCTTTTCTTGTCTCTCCTTGGTCAGTTAATTTAATCACAAATTATAAAAAGTCTATGTAGGACGCTACATGTAAGAATACAGTGTTGCTCTATAAAATGTATGTTTTTCCCCTTGGCAAATTTGCATGTAATTTTTTGCATCATGTTTTGTGATTTTAAAGTCATTCAACATTTCTAATAAAGCATACGTTCTGGAATACCAGAGGTCCCTGTGGTGTCCCCTTTCCTAAAAGCAGTATTATCTCTGTTACTGCATTAACTCATTATAGGTCTCTGGCATGGTCCTAATACATGACTAAAGTCTAACTCAGAGCAGTAATCTTCTCACCATTTGAACATAAATAATCACTCTCCCAACTCTGCTTCTAAGATGGGAGAAGATCTTAATAAAACCTTAAGTTTTATTATGCAAGAATTTCTCCTCCTACCCTATACTGTCAGTGGCCAGAGCTGGGCTGTATGCTCACAAACTCTGCAAGAGGCCTTCACTCCAATACTTTTTACAAATCATATAGGTGGCCAAAACGGGCTCAACAGCATAAGGACCTACCAGCAAGTGTGAGGTCCCGAGTTCATTCCTCAGTGCAACTAAATAAATAAATAAATACATACATACATACATACATACATACATACATACATACATAAAAGCATAGACAATCAGATGGCAGTAACTCTTAAGGGATTCTGAGAAGTCACCTTCTTAATGCTAAAATTATTTGCCACTTATGGTTTGCACCAGCCACTGCCTCCTGCCTTCCTAAACGTGGTGAGCAGAACTGTTCCCTTGGGAATCCTAAGTGGACTTGTTAAAGAGACCCTGAACTTGCCCATAAGCATTGGTGCCATGCTGGAATTCAGGCCCTTAGAAAGTTTATGGGTCCTGGTTATCAGTTCCCAGATGTGAGTACCTATCCCCTTTCTATTTGTATTCATTTGAATCTGCTGAGTCTGACCATTGTAATTATCCCTGGTATTCATTTTGTCAAACTGTATTAGTGCAAGATCAATACTTTGGATCAACCCATTCACCCTCTACTTGTTTGAGTGTATTGATTCATTTTAAATAAAAGTCAACCTGCTGTATAATGTTTGTTTACCCTGACCCTAGCTGAATATTTCCACATCCTCATGGACTGTTGTGTCATTCATTTGACTAAAAATACTCACTTCCCTGGGCTTCCCATGTAACAATACTCTAGTGCTGGCCTTTACTAAACTCCCTTTCTCAATAGGACTGATGGTCGCCGCTGGTCCCTGGCTTCCCTCCCTTCTTCTGGCTATGGGACGAACACACCCAGCTCCACTGTCTCTGTAAGTGCCTGATTTGTTTTTGCTCTCCCTCTGAACTGCAGGGCTAGTAGGCGGGCTGTGTTTCCTCTGGGAGTCTCCGGGTAGGAAGGGGAAGATAAATTCCACATGTCCGCCACTCTGAATAGGTCACACATCAGATGGTGGCCTGACAGACATAAAAAGGGCATAATTTCATTGCAGGCTCCTGAACCATAGTACATAAATTGTGTAGGGCCCAGGCTCCCAAGTTTGCAGGCGACTGGAAGCTTTCATTTTAATACCATTTGGTGTAGTTTGGGGAGAAAAACACAATCTGGTTTTATTGCTTTGGTTCCATGCCAGTGATATTAGTGCTGAAAGTGCCATTAAACTTTGATGGACTTGGTCTTTTCCTTCTGTGGCTGGGAGGTTTACTTTGTTTTGTTTTCTCTCTACTTCAAAGAACAACAACAACAAAGAAGGCAGACCTTAAATGTGTGCCTTCTAGGTAAGAACTTTCAGGGAGAGATGAAAAGAACTTAGAAGTTAAGATAAATAAAGAGGCAAGATGGAACCACGACTCTTGCCTCAAACTATAACATTGCAGCAAGAGACCTAGCAATTACATGACACAGGTCAGTGGATTAGATACCCATGCTCTCAGCTAAAGTTGGTGACATGTGGGGGGTCAGTGTCCACAGGGCTCTAGAAAGCAGGTGGCCATTTAGAAAGGCCCAGGAAGTCAGTGTTCAGTGGATCCCTAGCAAGGCAGCCTGGATGGTCATGCACTGGCCAAGTGTGGGAAGGTAGTGTGCGGTCGCCCTGCTAATTTATAGCCTTCCTTGTTTTGTCAGAATCCATAGTTAATGCTTTGAGCTATCCATCCAATGTGGTTTGTTCACGTCCCACAGCTCTGTGCTATGCACATACCTCCAGCTGCTCTGTAATACTTGGCTGTAAAAGAAACTACCAATTAAGTAGATCAACTCTATCCGGTTTCACCACTATCTTCTTTCATGTTTCCAGAGTTGTGTGTAATAAAATGCAGACTTTCTGGAGAACCACCGACATCAAATTGTTAAAATCCAGTGGTTTCTTCTTGCCATTTCTTCACAGTATCTTATAAAAGAAAGGCCAGTGACCCTTCCTGCCCATTACTCCTTTTTACCATGGTACCTCCTATCCATTTAGATTATTTTGGGCAAACACCCTAGCTGTCTTGAGTAGATTCAGTGGTGTATCAGCTTCACATTCGTAAAAATCGTGCCCAGCACCACAGGGTAAAATGGCCACTGAGTAACATGAAGTCGTCCTCAGCTATTGTGCAGAACTATCATTGCTGATTAGTCTATATATCTGATGGTGAAAAATCTGGAAAACCTCAGTGAAGAAATGAACACTGAAATTCATTGACCAAAACAGGAAAGAAAAGTTAATTTTTAAAGTTTTAGGTGCTGTGCTTCCCCAGACCCTTGGGCAGTTTTAATTCAAGGCACAAACATATCACATATAAATTGCTATCTCTAGATCCCTAGTTCTTCTACTTCAACCCGCTCTGCCTTCTGCAGGGTTTTGTTAGAGTTCAGATGTAAAAATCTGTTTTGCAAGCAAATGGAGTGTGCAGAATCTTGCTTTTTTACCTCTAGTAAATGGGACAGCACTTTGAAAAGTGAATCTAAAAGAAAGAATGAAAAGTTGCATACAATGAGACTCCACTGGATATGAGTACTTTTTAAAATAATGCTTTTGTAATAGTTATTCCAATGTAGGCATTCGTCTTTATTTAGTATAAAAAATAATTGTAAAATAATATTAGAAGTGATACAAAAGTTCACTAAACAAGGTGATAGGAGTTCAACAATGGTTGGCATATTGCATATTGCTGTCTTCAGATTAGTTGTGCAGGTTGCCAGATATAGTTGTGCACTAACTTCTTAACATGCACCTGCACACTTAATCCTGGCTATACATTATAGGTTGAATTTGGCAGATTTTTCCTGTACTTAATGAATCAGAGTCCTGAATCTGTGAGAATTAACTCCCTGAATATTTAGGATTGCTTCTCTGCAGTATGGATACAGCAAGTTAGCTCAAAGGTTATCTCTTAGTGCTTTTGAAGAAATTTACTTGATATTCTTCAATGTCATAATTAGTAATCCTGGTCCATCCATCCCTCTTAGTGGGCTCGTTGGTGGCTCTAACTTCTGTGTGCACCTAAAGAACAAGCCCCCAGGGTTGCTTTTAACCATGCCACACGTTGTTCTCCTAACATCCTTTTTCTGACATAGTTATCAGAGAAGGTGTTATGTAACTGACTACCGATCTTGGTGTTCCCATTTCTTCCTGTCCAAATGAATTTTTAGCTTCTAAAATAGTCGACTGTTGTTGCCAGAAGACATGGGGGCCGTTTAGTCTTGTGTGCTGGTGGTGCTAGTGCACAAAGACCACATTCTCTTGTCTTCCTGTTGGCTGTTGACAAAAGCAAGGAGGAAAGATAACAGAAGCAGCTTCTCATGTTCCTCAGTTTCTCTGTGTTCTAGCCTGTCAGAGTCAGGGCCAAGGCATGCATCTCTGTCATCCAAACTGCTTAGTAGTTGCGATTTTGTCTTTGCACAGTCTAATGTGAACCACTCCTGGGTTTTTCATTACGTGTTAGTCATTTGGCCAGTGTACGTGCATATTAGTTATTTTAAAATATGGGATATCTACAGATAAAATTTAGGCACTCTGAAAATGCAGTTCAAATTTCACAGATAATTGTGTTATTAGCAGAGAACTGCAGAATTGCTTAAGCTGAAATGTCAATATTATTATATTTTTATCCTCTGGATATTATTAAAACTGCTAAATTGCCAAATGTTAAAAATGCTATGTTCTGAGATTGGAAAGATTTGGCCATATGATGTTAATCAGTCCTCCTGGAGAATATTTAGGATTGCCACTTTTAGAATGAAATTTTGCAGTTAAATTAATTTGTGGAACTTTTCCAAGACAATATTCAAATCCTAGTTTTCAATTTTCAAATAAATAATATAGAATTGCAGCAGTAGGAAGACTTATCTCATATATTTCTCACCAGACAAATTATTTCCTACTGAGGGAAAATATAAATACCTATAAATGTGAGGTATGTCTATATATTGTATTATTTTTAATAAGAAGTACAAACTTTTACATGCATATGAATACTGTTCTTTAAAAAATGGTTATTTTGAGAGATGAAGTTCTTATTCAAATGATACTTTTCTTCAAAATACTGACTTGGAATTGTAATTGCCTTGAAAAGAAGTGGCATGATGTTTTAGACAAATCTTCATTCTTTAGAAGTGGATTTGAGTTGTGCAATGGTCAAAAGTCATAAGCAAGCTAGTGTTAACAAGACTCCTGGGCACTACATTTACATAAATATGAAGTAATGAGACTTATGTTTATTGGAAAACTCTCAAATTCTTGAAACTATTCTAAAAGGGATTCGTCCAGGATACTTTGAGCAGTGGAGGGGTCATTTCAAGAAGCATGAAAGGCACACATGGTGTGGCTGCCTGAGTCCTACCTGTTCAGGACGCTGGAGTAGGAGGATCCCTGGAGCCCAGGAGCTTAATACCAGACTCCATTTCAAAAACCAAAATACATGAGACTTGGGGACAAGATGCGCATCTTTGTCATGCTGGCAGTTGTGTTCACTGGCTTCACAAGTTCTCTGTGTCCAACTTCTCTGCCAAAACTAAACTTATATTTCTTTGCTGCCTAATGTGATGCATTTTCTGGGCTCCCTTAAATACCTTTTGAGTCATCACTGGGCCATTTTGATGGTCTGTGATTCCTCCCCCTCGACTCCCCTCAGCTTCCTTGGGTTTGACTCTGTTTTTTATTTACCCTGCTTTTCTACCTGAGATGAAAGGAGATGGGAAGAGAATCCAGGTATGGTGAGGGAAGGGGCCATTAAAATATCTGATGTGTGCTGTGTGTATGCACCAACTCCCTACAGTGAGTGTGCTCACTGCATCTTACAAGCATGAACTTAAAAAGAGAAAAGAAACTGCTTGGAGGAGATCTAAAGAAGGTGAGGGGTGCCAAGTACAGGCACCTACTCCCTGAGATGAATATATTATATACTACAAATATGTACTAATAAATTTTTTTTAAGATTCTGAAAAGAGCTGTTCCCAGAGAAGCCCAGGCCTCTCATTTCTTCTCATATTGTCCCACTCATAGCACTGCATCAGTTAGTTTAACAGATTCTCTATTGCTAGACATAGGTCACTTTCTTATGGAGTTTTCATTAATGGTGATGGTACAGACACAAGCTCTCCCTTCGATTTAGCAGGTGTAAACATCTTGTTACATTTGCCACAGTTATTTTGAAAAACAGATTATGTGCTACATTTGAGTGTGAAAGACAACACTGAGTTACCCCCAACCCCACTACCTGGCAGAAGTAGGTTGGTTTTATTGCAGGCAAGCTCAGGTCCAATTCTGTGAAATTTTTGAGCGTGATATGTTTTAGAATTCATGTTCATTTTAAGAAACATATCATGATGTCTGTACTGTACATAACAGCCCAGCAGCAATAATCGGGCCAGCACCCATAATCAAATATATTAATGTTTCTATAGCAACTTGAACATCACATAGATTGAATAAATATTTTAAATAACTGCCCATCAGCTCAGTTGACAATTTGCCCTCCAAAGTAACTATGAAGAAACTTTTGGGTTTGGAAAGCTTGGGCACAAAACTATGGATATTGATTTACTTTCAAACACGTGTAGATAATTCTTTTTCTTTTATTTTTTCTATTGCTCTGGGAATTGAGCCTGGGACCTAATTCATCCCAAGTCCTGTGTATAGATTCTTAACCACTTAACAGTATACCTGAACATCACCCAGGCAGTTCTTTGTGGGCAGGTGGCATTTCAACCAGTGAGTTCTTTCATGAAATAAATTTGCTAAAATTGTTTTTGATATTTCCAGTTATCTTACAAAAGTTGATGAAAAATACAATTTTTGTCTTTTATTTAAATAGACTGGTGAGTGTTTAATTCTGTTTCTCTACTTGTTAATTTCTCATCTCTACGGTTATCACCCCTCCCCTCTCCTGCTTGAATTGATTTATTATTTTGCTGATTTCTTGTTCATGGGTTTTATTATTTTCATACTGAAAGTATTTAAGGCTGTGTATCTTGTTCTGAATAAAGCTTTGGTTTATTTTATCTTTCTAGCAGTGTTCTCATTTTTATGGCTTATAAAATAATCTCATTACATTATAAAAATCCCTCTGTCTCAGGATATACTGTCTCAGTATGTAGGCAGTAAGGCGTTTTATAATTTCAAGGTTTCCAAATGTTTTTAAGCCATAGTCATTAATTTCAAGTGTTCCTGCTTTGAAATGCTTCCGTATTTATAGGATCATCTTAATGTAATCACAGATTTTTTTTTAAGCCAGCCACATGGTAGTGCACACCAGTAAATTTCACCACCATAGAAAGCTAAGGCAGGAAAACAGCAAGTTCAGGTCCAGCTGAGGCAGTTTAGCAATACCCTGCCTCAGAATTAAGTGAAAGGGCTGGGCATGCAGCTCAGTGCAGAGGTCCTGGGTTCAATGCCTTACTTCAGTTTCTCCTTCTCTTTTCTTAGTCTGATATACAGAATGTGCCTCTCCTAAAGCCAAAACAACAAGCACTATAGTTTCTTTGCCTTGTAGTTATAGACCTCAGGTTGATTAAAAGTAGTGTTATTTAGCTGTTCAGTGAAGATCTTCAAAAAGCAAATCTACAGGCAAGATTTAAAAAAAAAAATCACCACTACTGAAGGTATGAAAAAAAAAAAAGAGGAGACAGTCTGAGCCACAGAGCAGGGCAGGGAGGAAGGGGAGGCCCATGGAATCGCTGTTTCCTTATCTCGTGCCTTTTCCTTGTGGCACAATGATGGCAATTGAATCAAAGGACAGTGTGCATTGTGAAGACAGGTTGCGTCCCACTGCCCATCATCTCACATCCTATCATTGATGTTGCTTACCTAAAAGTCAGTGTTTGCCTGGGAGGGCCAATGCGACGTGATTGTGTGCAGCTAAGCACTAACCTGTAACAAGTGTGCACCCACACTCAATGCTCACTTTCTTGCTTTAGCTTTGATTGAACCTACATTTTATCTGGAGTCTTTCTTTTGGGGGACTGCTTCTAGCCAAATGAGGTAAGACCTAAAAGGCATGTTGTCTCCTCAGAGGGAGCAACACAGTTGATACATTTAGGCTATTGGTAGTTTAATATTTTCCCGCGTAGTAGGGATAGAATCCAGTACTTCACAATGAGCTACATTCCCAATCCCCTGCCTCACCCTACTGTTTTGATTTTGAGACAGGTTCTTGCTAAATCACTTAAGTTGTTCAGGCTGAAATCAAACTTGCAATTCTCCTACCTTGGCCTCCTAGAGTGCTGGGATATAGGCACACACTATTATACCTAGCTAGTGAGTGTAATTTTAACACAAAAAGAAAACTATAGCCTAGTGGTGTCTTCCAAGTGTAGTCCCCCCTTGGACCTTCTGCACATGTCAGGAATGACTCTTGGAGGTCCGGCTCCTAACTTGGCTTTGGTTCGTTTCAGTCATCCTGCTCCTCCCAAGAGAAACTGCACCAGTTGCCATACCAGCCAACACCAGATGAGCTGCATTTCTTATCCAAACATTTCTGTACCACTGAAAGCATTGCCACTGAGAGCAGGTGCAGGAACACACCCATGCGCCCCCGGTCCCGGAGCCTCAGGTATGTGGGCCTGACTGACCCAAATCCTACATATATCGGTTTATCATCTGCTTTTCACCTTGTTGATTGAGGGCCTTTTATCCTTTAATGCATGTGTTGTGTGTCAATTTATTTTTGAAGTGCCATAAGTAGGATGGGATTTTTCTGTTGACAAAGGACATTATTAGCATTTTGTATTGTGTTATTTCTTTGAAATTTTCACAATTTGTTAATTGCTGCATTAACAATAATCAGGGTGGCCTTAAGAGATTACAACTTGGGCTGGGGAGATAACTTGGATGCCTAAGCATTTGCCTGGCAAGGACAAGGACCTGGGTTCAATCCCTGGTACTGCATGTCACACAGGCTACCAAAACCAGGTATGGTGGTGCATGCCTGTAATCCCAGTGCTGGGGAGGCTGAGACAGGATCACTACAAGTCTGAGCTGCATAGCAAGAACCTAAATATATATATATATAAATAAATAGAGATTACAACTTGGTGCCATTGAAAATTTTTGGATAATCTGATTATAATACAAAAACACTTATATGAAGAGGGTGAACTAGCTGCAAAGGAAGTACAGCAGGTAGGAGTAAGTTTTTCCAGATTCTATTTTAAAGGCCACCTTCATTTTTTTTTCTTCATTCTTTATGTTCTCTAGGATTATGAATAAATTTTGGGAACTTTGGTCTCTGAATTTTGTGGTCATCACATATAGTTCACTTGACACTGAATAGGTCCAATTTTATTTTGACCTTGTTTCAAATGGAAGCCTGCGCCCCCAGAAGAAGACTGAACTAGGGATTCCTGTTCAGGATGGTTTTAGGAGAGCTTTAGGGATCTACTCCTGTGGGAAGAAAGAAGCAAGACTAGGCAGATGGAGAAGTCAAGCTGTGGGCCATTCTTTTATAGCCCTCCTTCAGTGCCTCTGTCATCAGATTTGTTACACTTAGAAAGGCCGTGGCACCAAGGGACACCCATGGCCTTGAGCATAGTGGCTTTCTGCAGTGGGGACAGTCCTGAAAAAGATGAAGACAGCTCAGGTCTTTACCTTACAGCATCCCCAGCACCTGGGCAACAGGTCCTTCTTAGAAGAGGGGACTCAGGGCATGGAATAGAGGAAATGTGCAGAATTGGTGTGAGTGATGGTATAATAGCAAGGTTTTAAAAAATAGCTTTATTATTTAAAAAATAGCTTGTTAGGTGTTCAGTTGAACATCAAAGCTCACGGACTCTGAAAGGGATTCTCTTTGTCTCTGTCTTTTCATTTAGTATCATAAACTAATACTGAATATAGTCACATTGCATAATTGTGGTCCATGTTATTTTTCGAAATATAGAATAAAAGACAAATTTTATCACTTCTTCCAGAAATACTGCATTTTACTTTATGGACACCATTTTTATTTTATTAAAGTTTCTGGGATATCTAGTACAAGCTGTATTTACCCAGGAATAAAATACCCTAACAGTGTACACGTAGAAGAAAAACATTGACTACTAGAATAAAACACACAACACTTGTATACCTCTCTTTCTTATTGTACACTATGCCTACCTCAGCATCCCAAATAAGTATTTGCTAGACTAGAAAATGGATTTCACTTATGACACCTGTGCCAAGGAAGCCTCTCAGCCCTCTCCAGCCATACATGGCAGAGCGCAGGTGTACAATAAAAGTGTGAAATTATACTGTTAAACATGTCCTAGATGTTGCTGTTTGTAGCTACTGTGTTTTGTTTTATACTGAAATTCATCAATTGATTTCCACAACTAGGTAAACTCGCACTTTATGCAAAGCATAATCTCTGTAAACAAATACTTCCCTTTAAACTGTAACAGTTATTTCATTGTATTTAACTTCTTGAATTTGCCTTTTGAATCTTATTTAATGTCTCTGCTTGCAAGTACGTTTATGTGCACATGGGCTAATGACTGGTTTTATAATATAGCATGGTTTTCCTACGAAGGCTGCGTAGCATTTTTGATGCATCTGACTGTTTACAAATAAAAAGCTTATTTTCATTTCATGCTGTGGCAAGTTTAAAAGGGTAATTTGCTTTGCTTGCAGCCCTGGACGCTCCCCCGCCTGCTGTGACCATGAAATAATTATGATGAACCATGTCTACAAAGAAAGGTTCCCAAAGGTAATGAATTGAATTGAAGATGCCCAGAATCTAAATGAACAGGCAGCAGAGGTTTAACATCTGTAAGGTTTTTTTTTTTTTAATAGGAAGTAAAGGTCCAATCCAGTTTGACTTGTATTAAACATCACTGAAGCCTTCTTAAAGAAAATAACTTAAAAATGTGAAGCTAAGAACTGCTGAGAACTCATCACCCTGTGTTTGCTGAAAGGCTTTGTACTGAGTGGTGTGCATTGTGCCATCAGTGTGTCTAGGGGTGGCTACAGGGAGCACCTGCAATTGAAGGCCTCTGACTCTTTGGATTCTGGATGTGTTTTCTGGACCTGCTGTATCATCAAGCAGAGACCAGTTATTCTCTCATAGAAGCCATAGATTGTTGTTTCATCAAAGTTGTCTCTTTTTTTTAAACCACATCACCATTTTCTATGAATTCTCTTTTCTTCAGCCATTACATTTTAACCCTGCTGCTGTAGCTGGGAAGGTACTGTGGCAGTGTTCTCCAGTTAGAGTGGAGAAAGGGATTTGACTTGAGCTAGTGTACACTTTGGGATGGCTTCCTGCCAGACCTCCTGGCTGCAAGGAGCTGATCTCTCAGGCTCACCCTTACCTCCCTTGCCTCAGTTCTGTGTTTTCCCCACCAGTGTATTTCTGCATATTTGGGAAAAGGTGACCTTTTTGCCTTTTCTGATCCTCACCCACCAGTTATTGTCCTGGGCATGCAGAGGAAAAGCTTGGGTTTCATAAATCAGGAGTAAAGCATTATTATTTCTAATGAACCTGACATTGATCATTGATTAAAGCAATTTTCACTATTTGTCACATGTCACATCCTCACCAGGAAAACAGATACTCAACTATAATTAGTTAATGCAAGTTCAGATTTGAGAGGGGAGCAAGAGAAAGAGACAAGGGGGAATCTCCCTGATCTCCCTGTGTAGAATCACATCAACCAAGAATATTGATTAGGCAGTCAGTGACTCAGGGAAGGAAATGAAAATTGGAAAGTTTAGATTTATTTTACCAAGGTAATCCCACTGACCTTTTGCACATGCCTCCATATTTTGAGGAAAGGGTACAGATGACAGAGGATTCTTCCTCCTGATACAATGAAACCTAGCCAAGGAAACTTAGTCATGGCTCACTCTGCAGGCTGTGGAACTCTTGCAGCAGTCCTGAATTTTGAGTCGGTAGCAATTAAAAACATACGGGGTTTTTTTTGGCCTATCAGCAAGGGACCAAAATTTAACATGAAAGTATAATGACTCGCAGATATGATCAGAGTATTTCAAGATGCTTATATGGACCATTTTATGCCTTATAAGAGAAAGGGTATCAGCATCCTGAAATACTTATTTTCACTCAAATATAGTAAGTTCCTGACTTATGAACATTTGATTTTCAAACTTGCACAGATATACTTATGAGATTCACAGGTGTACAGTGTAAGACTCACTGCCAGATTATGGACGAATCTGACTTGCATTTTCCTGGGAACAGAACTAGTTCGCAAATCAGGGATTTACTATACTTCAGATCTTTATTATATGTATTCCACATGATGAATGTGATGCATCTCTTCCTTCTGCTTTCAGGGCAGTTTTAGCTAAATGGTAAAATACAGACATTTTCCATGCACACCCTGCCTCACAGGCACACAGCTTCTCACATCACTACCCTTGCAGCCAGTGAACCTGCATGAGAACATCGCTTTCACCCACATTCTGCATTTACATTCAGATCTGTGTTTAGTGTCATAGAGTCCATGGCCTTGGACAACTGCATCATGACATTTCATACAACACTGTTGTCTCATGCCGATGTTTGTTTTTCTGTTATTATTTGTGTGTGTGTGTGTGTGTGTGTGTGTGTGTGTGTGTGTGTGTGTGTGTGTGTATCTGTGTGTTGCTGGAGATCAAACCCATGGCTTCACATAGGATAAACAAGTGCTCTACCACTGAGCTACATCCCAGGCATAGAAGTGAGGTTTCTTTTAATTTTTAGAATTTAACATTTTAGAGGTCTGTGAAAATGCTAGGAAGTGGTAATGGTTGAAATGCTTCTGTGTACATTTGCTTATATTATACTTCTGTGTGTGTGTGTGTGTGTGTGTCTTTTAAACAGGCTACAGCTCAGATGGAAGAGCGTCTAAAGGAAATTATCACCAGCTACTCCCCTGACAACGTACTTCCCCTAGCAGATGGAGTGCTTAGTTTCACTCACCATCAGATTATTGAACTGGCTCGAGATTGTTTGGATAAATCCCACCAGGGACTCATCACCTCACGATACTTCCTTGAATTGCAGCACAAGTTAGATAAGTTACTGCAGGAGGTAAGAACCAGGCACTGCATGTACAAAGTTTTCTGATTTGTTTTGCATTTTCCCTCGAAAAAATATTTTATGAAACCTTTTGCATATAAGTGGTAACTGAGAAGGAGCTCACATTTCTTGGAAGCAAGAATTGGGAGGGACACAACCTGATGGCTATTTCCTCTAAGTTGATTCTGGGCATTATGTTTAGTAATAGAAAATTAATGTAATAACTTTTACAGCAACTTTGGGACCCATCAATCTATGACACTAGGATAAGTGGATTGTGAAGGATTTTGAAACAGTGGTTTTCCCCCTTAACCATAAAGTAATAAATTGACTGAGTGTATGTGCATTCTTTGATAGTGCTATCTAATTCTAATATCTGAAAAACCTAAATGGAAAATTGCTGGCTTTTTCCAGGTTGTGTGTCCTATTAATTAACCTGCATGTGGTGTTGGACATAAATGGCAACTTGTGTTTTCATTAATGTCAGTTCTTCTAACAAAATATGCAATTTCCAAAATGACAGATAAATACAGGATCAGTCTCTGCCTACCACTCCTATCAGGAGCATGCCTACCTCCTGATAATGCCTGGAACAGGAAGGAAATGTGTACAGTGGAATGGAATTAGTGCATGAGATTGCTCTTCTGGCTGAAATTGATCAGCTGAAGCCTACGAGTGAAACCCATTTAGCCCTATGTGTTTAGATTTATAATATTTCTGTATCTCATAGGGCATAAATTATGCCCATGTAAATGTAATCAGTGGCTGGTTTTCTCTAAGCATGAATATATAAATACTTGCACAGTACAGAAAGAAAATACTAGTATCCTAATTTTTGAATAAAAAAAAATTTGCCCTTCTCCCTACCCAATTTAGTTCTGGTAAGATAAGGTTCCTCTCTGGCTAGCGGCCACTGTTTTTCTTCCCTTTCCTACCTAAACATCCCAGAGGTTTGCTGTGCTCTGTTCCTATTTCTCCTATTTCAAGCTACTCCAGTCTTCTAAAGCAGTGCCTCTTAGATCATCTCCGGGGACAAATGCATCTTCTGTATTATTTATTTTAATTAGTTTCCCACTTGGCACAAACCAGCTCTCCCATCAACTAAAATGAAAGTAAATTATAGGAGAATGACCATGCATTTGGGCATCTTGGCCATGTAAGAAGTGTGTGATATTTCTTCCTAGTGGCTGTACTTGGTCACCGTGCACTGATGATGCAGGACAGGCACTGGTCGGTGCATCACCCTGAGTAGCACTGAGCTATCTGCTTGGGGTCTGTCTGCTTCATCCACATAGGGTGGTGTGTCACTCATAGAATGCCCCAGAGTTTTGCTCCATGGGTGGCTTCTGGTGCCCTCCCATGAGCCTCACTGCTATCTTTCCATTTTGGCTTACTGACCATTTTCCTGGAATAGACCTGTTGCATTCAGACTGTCTCCCCTCCACTCTTTTAATATGTTCTCTTATTTTGGTACTGCCCTGTCCAACATGTGCTTTTTCCAAGTCATTTTCCAATGGTTTCATCTTTATTCACTCTTCTGCTCTCTATTGATCTTGCTGGCTGTCTTTCATCAAAGTCTTTGGACTTCAAGACTGCCTGTCCATATCTCTGACAAACAGCTTTGTCTGAGATTTCAGATTCATGTGCCCACCTGGATACCTGTCTGCTTGCATAGCCCACCAAAACAGCAGTGAACACCCTGCCCCATGGTGCCTGCTATACGCCCCTTCATACATTTAGAGACACTATATAAAACAGTCTTTTCTTGGGTCTCACTTTCCCAGCAGACAGTGAACTTTGTCAGGAAGGTGGGCCATTCCCAACTCCCTGGTGTTTATTGTTTCCTCATTAACAATGGAAGGGACAGAGAGAAAAAAAATGCCTATGGAATCATGTCAAAAGAGTTTATCTTATAATACAGCACCATGTGATCTAGTTTTCCTATACTTTTTAATCAAATACCATGTATGTTACTAGTTACGAAAATACCGTGCAAGTTTGGTTTATCTTTCTTCCTCAATGACCAATTCTTTCAAGGAATATCATTTTTACCAGTTTAGTTCTGTATTTTCTGTTCCTTCTTAGGGATTCCCTGTGAAGGGGAGAATTAATATCCAAAGCAATGTCTATTGAAGGCTTCCACTTTTATTTTGGTATGACAGCCTCAGCAGATTATTTCATGGCAATTAAAAGTAAATTTTTGAGTTTCAAAGATAATGTGAATGGGCCATGCATCAGATAAAAATCACTGCTTTTTAGAGAAATTTCTCTGTTGGCTAGAACATGTACTTATGGCATAAGGGTCATGCTTCGGTAAAAAGAAGAATGCTTTATTGTCTTCACAGGTACATGATTTTCTTCTGTCCATTTGTGTAAATTAAACCTATCCTCAGAGTCACGTTTACAGTGTCCTATCATGTTTACAGTTCCAGAGTCTGGGGCCCAAGCCTCTTGCAGGAGAACTTGTCCCTTTTAGATAAGCTGAATTGTAGGAACCTGCTCTCCTTTTCTAGGATTTGGTTGGCAGTTACTGCCCAGCTGTGACTCTGCACCCAGGAAGGCTACTATTCCCTGTGTGTGTATGCGCACACACACAACACACACACACACCCCTTACCCATTGTCAAGCTTCTGCATACCTAAGGTGAGATTACTTAAGATTTGAGCAGCTTGACTTTACTGATACCATTTGAAGTCCTGAGGTCTTGGTTAATTCCAGATAAATTCTTTTATATCTCTGGTCTCTTTTTTATTGAAGTGTATTTAACCAAAAAGAATGAAATGCAGAGAAAGTTCCCACCTACTCCCAGATCGCAGTATAGTACTTTTTACAGTGGCCAGCAGTTAAAATGCAGAGGCAAGGATCCATGCATGTTACCTCTTTCAAGGCTGCTGTGGCTAACCAGGAAGCAGTTCTCAGGTTAACTCCGTCATTTTACTCAGTGTTGTTTTAACAAAGTTATTTTTCCCCTCTTAATGCTGGTTAGGTACATAAAATATTGTGCTAATGTGTGTGTTCTGCCATTGGATGTGGCTGATAATTGTTAGAAATTTGAATGAAATTATTTTTATGATTCTTGGAAAAATGTATGCAATCAGAATTGAATGTTTAGATTTTTTTCTCACATATGAAATTTTTATTTCCCTTTTTAAAAAAATACCAAAATATGTTCAGGCTTTTTAGGCAGTCTTTATGCTCCTTAATTTATAAAACAATTATTTTTAGTAAGAACAAACTTTAGAATGTAGCCCAAATTTTCATCAAGATGTTAGTTTTCTATGTTTCTTTAAGTTTTTCTAGTAGGTAAGGATATATAGCTATGTTCCTTAGCATTCATTGTATCTTTTAAAATCTATTTTTGCTTCAGAAGAAAAGTTGGAATAAAGCAGTTTCAATATTTCAGATGTGCATGCAAGTATGTATAATACATTGTAGTCTATGAGTACTAATTATCTTTTTATTTACTTTAAATATTAGCTGCTTTGCTTTTACCTGTCTGGTTTTTGTGCTTCTGTGTGGGAGCATTGTCTTTTTTTGTATGTATATATGTATGTATGTATGTATGTATTTAAATTCTTTTTTTTATGTGTTTGGTACAGAATCTCACTGTGCAACTCAGACGTGTAGTGATTGTCCTGCTTTCAGCCTCCCCAGCCCTGGAATTGTAGGCATGCGCCACCACACCCCAACTCAGTGGCCAGCTCAGCATGCCCCAGAGCAGGGCTGGCACAGCATGTGCTGCAGGGGATCAAACCCCAGTCCTTGCACTTGCCTAAGCAGAGGAACACTGTTTTGACTTGATGACTTACATGAAATACTGTACTATTTTTTTCATAAATCTTTTTCTCCAGCTCCTTTTGGGAGCACTGGGATTTTATACTGAACAACCTTCATGAACCATGGTTCATTACTGTGTCTGTGATATTATATTCTATTAGCACCACTCTGATAATGTTTAACAAATCTTTAGCAGATAGCAGAAAGTAATCACAAAAACTTAAAATTTAAGGAAGCCTAATTTATGTTGCCTAATATAAGTTGCCTAGAAATTTACATTAAAAATTGTAAAAGTTTTGTTCTGTGCCAAACTTGTGAGAAATTTGTCAGATTTCATTAAGAAAATATCATGGAAATTTTCAGTGACTTAACAAACTGTGCTTTGCTCTCAGAATATTTATTGTACTTAGGCAATGCATATCATGAAATTTTAAGATTTTAATTCAGTTTAAGATGAATGCCTAGGTGTAAAAATATAATTTCCATGTATATGCAAACATAAACATTTTCAGCCAGCATTTGAAATAAGTATTGCATACTTGTGACATGTGACAAAATAGCTAATTTATAAGCTAATCATATTGAATATGGGAACTGTTTTTCATGAACATGTTACACAATCAGTTAGCAATTGCAGCCCATCACTGTGTCAGCTATTTGACACACCTCAGATGTTAGCATCTGGAAAGTCTAAGTTCTTATTTATTTATTCCTGTATTTTAGGAAAGGGTCTACAGGGTGTTCAGAGCCTCACTACTAGATCAGACTCACAGTGATTCTCCTGTTTGCAGTCTCCCAGATTGCTGGGATTATAGATATGCGCCACCACGCCCAGTCTCAATGGCTGTCTCAGTGCACCCTGGGGTCGGGGCCGGCACAACAGGCCCAGGGATTGAACCCCTGGTCCCTGTGCCTGCTTGCAGCTACTTTAATCTGCTGAGCTATTTGGCCAGCCCAAGTCTAAGTTCTTGATCAGCTGCCTGTACATTAATGTCTCCTTCATTCCTGGTTCACATCAGGAGTCCTCACATGTGATTTTTCATATAGTAATTCAAAGTTTTCCAATTAAAGGTTAGCTAATAGAGCTATTTTGGAGATGTTTAATAGTGCCCATTTCTGAAGAGATGATGTCTGCTTATCAATCTTTTAAGAGTATTTTATAAATCATTTAATTTTTAATATTTGCAATTATCTAATTACCATGCTTTGCTCATTTTTTTCCATTTAGTGGAACAACTCTGTATCATTTCTTTTCATAGGCTCATGATCGTTCGGAAAGCGGAGAATTGGCATTTATTAAACAGCTAGTCCGTAAGATCTTAATTGTTATTGCCCGCCCTGCTCGGCTGTTAGAGTGCCTGGTAAGCCGCCTCGCGATGTGACTGCATTATTTATTGTTAACTGTGGGACAGCAGCAGCCATCGGAAAGCTGCCGTTCATTTACCTTCAACCAACAGTGCTAAACAGAAAGAGTCAGGAGGATCTGGGCCTAGTGAATGCTTATGGTGGCACCCATATGTAACTTGTCTTTTCTGATTTTAGGAACGAATTCTAGGGCTGGTGCTGTATTAAGTGGTAGTCACATCACATTCTGGTCAAATTCAAAAGACACAGAAAACAGTGCACTTGACCCTATCTGAACATAATTTCTTTATGTCACAGCTAATTTAAAACACTTACTGATTCTCCCATTTTCAGAGTTGCTGAGATTCCGAGAGGGAAGTCACCAATATATTAAATAGTGAGCTGTGGTTATTATGCATTTTTAAAGGGGGCATTTTAGAAATAAGTACTAGTTGACAGCTTTTTCAGGAAAATACACTAGGGCATCAAAGAGACCTGAAAGAATGAAACTTCTAAAGATTAGTTTAATTTTGTACTGCTACAGTTTTGGCCAGTGGCCATTTCCAGTTGCAAAGTTTTATAAAATTTTGGCTTAGCTTTAAATCTGTACTATAAACAAACATGAAGGTTTGAACATAATTATTTTAAGGAGCTGTTAATGTGGCATTGAAGTTCACTTTTAAGTTCTACTAAACACTAAATACATTAAAATAATTATAACTCCATGTACAGTACAGTTTTAGCATTACAAACACACACCTACACACATATAGTTGTAGTGTTTTAATGCTATACTATTTTAACTAACATTTATGATGTGTTACAATATTTAAATATTCATGGCTCCATAAATACACACCAACACTGGATGGCATGCAATCAGCAGGATCTTAAGGGGAAAGATGGGGAATAGGTTTTCTGTCAATGGCAGGATGCCTAGGACCACAGAATCAAATGCACCATTTGACTTTGTTTCGCTGGAAGGGCAAAGGGGAGCCACTTTTGTGAATGCCTTAGAGGAGAAGAACTGGAGGACTGGCAAGGCAGATAGAAGGGAAACTTACTTTTGCTGCTTTGCCTGTAGTGTAGCTTTTGAACTGTGCAGGAGTTTAATTAGCATTAAAACTTATTTTTCTGAACAACAGTGAGAAGGTAAGAGCAAATCTTGCCTTAAAAGAGGAAATGAATTTTTTTATAGTAATCACTGATCATCAGAAGAGAAAAAGTAAAAACAGATCTTCTTGAAGACATAAATGGATGAACTTAGAAGTATGTTTGGTGTAGCAACTGGAGTTTCAGAGTATAAAAGGGCACTTGCTATGGACCTGCCCTGTCATCAAATGTGTCTGTAAAGGGTACTGAGCATTTACCCAGGTCGGGCTGTACTTCATTTGCAGTGAACATGTTTATATGGCCCTTAGACACCCAAGTAATGGTCAGGTGAAATGTTGAAATTCCAAAAGCGCCTACTTGGAACATTAACCAAAATGGGAAAGATCTTGGACAGAAAAACTCAAAAAGTATAATTTAAAATAACATCTGTGAGTATATTTGCAACTCCTCCATCCACAGAATGCATACCATAAATAAAGAAAATACTAATAAAAATCATATCTAATTGTGGAGAGGCACAGGCATATAGTCAGGAGTTCAATGCCAGCCTTGACAAAATAACCAGATCTCAGTGCACAAAACAAACATGTAGAAACCGAAGCAGACATTTGCTGGTTGTGGGGATTGAACACAGGGCCTTGTACAGGCAGCTTTTCTGCCATGGAGCTACATCCTAGCCCAGACTTATTCTTTCACAATGAGATCAAGATCCTCAGTGAATACAGCATCTGAAAAGTTACATTAAAAAGACATTGGAAATGATCATTACATTAGAGGTACCAGTTGCATAATGTATTGCACTGGACTGGCCTAGAACATGAATTATGTACTTTGTAAAACAAGTAGCCCTCTTTATGCATAACCCACAATTGTGTATATGGCAGTTATATTATAAATGAAATTTATGTAATAAAACTGCAAGCCATTTTGGCTCAAAGAACTATACTTGTGTTTGTCTTTGGTAGGAATTCGATCCTGAAGAATTTTATTACCTATTGGAAGCAGCAGAAGGCCATGCTAAAGAAGGCCAGGGCATCAAAAGCGACATTCCCAGGTATATCATTAGCCAACTGGGGCTCAACAAGGACCCTCTGGAAGGTGAGTCCATATGTGGGTTGTCTGTGGGCATGTTTCTGTATCTGAGCCTCCTGCCAAGATTTAGAGCCCAGTCTTTCTTTTAATCCTCTCCTATTGTGGCTGTCTGTATTGCAAAGTCTCTTGTGGGGCAGCAGCCATAAGTTAAGTCTTGACAAAGAAAGGTGCATGTCCCAGGTGCATGTGAGAATGGGGCCAGGGCTAGGCCTAGCAGCCTGAGAACATCAGCCTATCCTGGCAGGGTTTGGATCTTAGTTTTCTATGAATACTCTTTCACTTGCAAAGCTCAGCTGGGTTGTTCCTGCAAATATTTTAATTTTGAAAACACTAGTAAATAAACTAATAATTTAAAATTGGCGTGTAAATTTAGTTTGGGACTAACACAACTGACAAAGTTTTTTTAACTGAGTATAATATTGGTATGTATATTTTTTATTATTTGCCTCAAAATATGAAAAATAGTAAAGTGCAAGAAAAACAGTAAATAAATTTTTAAAAAAAGAAAGTGATAAAGGGAAATGCTTTCAAAAAAATAGCTTATAGAAGGATTTATGGTTGATTCAAATGAAACTATGTAACTATCTATCTATCTATCCATCTATTATGTATTTAGCACATTGTCTATGGGGTCTCACTACATAGACCAGACTCCTAGTGATCCTCCTGTTTTCAGCCTCCCAAGCACTGGGATTACAGTCACACGCTACCGTCCGCAATCTCAATCACACCTCTGGGGCAGGGCCAGCAGAGTATGCCTGGGATGAAACCCCAGTCCCTGCGCTATGCCTAAGCAAGCATTTTAATCTGCTGAGCTAGGGGCTGGGGAGATGGCTCAGTGGAATAAGCACTTCCCTGACAAGCACAAGGGCCTGAGTTCAGTCCCTGGCTCTACCAAAAAAAAAAAAAAATCTGAGCTATCTGTCTGGCCCTAAAACAATATATTTCTATTAAATACAGAAAATAGAAAGCATCCTCTCAATGCTTTCTTAAAACCTATATTGCTAGCCCTCATCCCATCTTTTCCTGTTTGTTATTGTCTTTGATTGTTACTGCACTAGGTTATGTACTGCCTAAAAGCACTCGTGCATAGTCACTGGATCCTTAATGCAAAATTGTCTTCCTGGTTCATTAAATTGAATTTACAGACAGTATTTTTCCTCCTCGATTTTTTGTGATAGAGATAAACCTTGAGACTGAGGCTTTTCTTGTTGAAAGCCGGGGAGCCTGCTGCTCTCTGCCCAGCTCTCTCCTGTTCTTTCTGCTTTGTCTGCTCTTGTGGCCATCCTATCTTTGCTTCCAGTGAAATGATGCATGCATTACTGGGAGATAATGCCAGATAAATTCATACTGTACTGAAAGAAATACCACAACAGATTCATCACTTATCAGAGACTGGTGGCTGCTTCTCTGAAAAGTTCCCTGGGGAGAGATTTTTCCCTATGGCTTTTAAATTACCATCTTTACCTTTTTGAATCATGAGTCTTCAGAAATGGTTTAAATCAATGAAATAAAAAGGGCAGATGTTTAATGGTATTTAGATGAGTTTTAAAAATCTCTTCAGGCATTACAAAATGATGCTTTAGCTTCCTGCTTCAAAAGCTGACTCGTGGTTCCATTCCATTACTACCCACTGCTTACAAATAATATGTATTTTTCAGATAATAGTTATTTATCAGAAACTCTATTTAAAACAGAACCATCTTTTAATTTGTTTTCTTATGAAAATAATTGGAGTGGGGGAGGCTGTCAAAGCCTATTACAGTGACTCTTCACGCTGGTGTAGTTAAGGCTGCGTCAGCCCTTGAGTTATAGACGGAGCTTGTTCTTCACAGTTTTCCTACCTGGCAGCAAATATCGCTGTGGCTGCACTGTGGTAGGTGAATCATCGGAGGCCTATTTTTGTGCCTTAATGAAGAGTTTAAAAACTAATACTGATCTTTGACGGGTTTAGAGTTTAGTAATGTAAACTTTTTAGTTAGAAGGTTTTTCTTTCCTTTTAACTCTTGACAGTTTTCTCAATTCAGCCTCAGCCATTTTTAATCTATTTGTTAGCACTTACAATGACTTCTCCAGAAAATTTTAATAAGTAATGACCAATTTTGACCTACATTTGCCTACCTGTCCTGTGGACATCTCTGCATGAGCACATCAAAGGCCTCTCCCTTGAGGATTAGGGGTGAGAGCCCTAGAGCTCAATTATGCAGTTCTTTTTTATTTTTTTATTTTATTTTTATTTTTATTTTATTAAAATACAAATGTCAATCAGACAGTTTCAAGACATCTTAACCATACACATTCGATGAATTAATACATTGCAAACTATTTTCATAACATTTTGGTATTGTACAAGGTGCATACATGATATTATATTTACAGATATTATTTTAGCAGATATCTCTTATCAGTGAATTAAGAGTGTAGTTGCTTACTTATTTTTTTATACCTGAATTATATCAAAAATTCAATAATTGTTTACCTAGTGGATGACCATAGTACTAAAAGCCGACATAATATCCTGTCCAACCACCATTAGTGCAGATCTTGCCTCTCAGAATTATGTAGAAGCACAGCGTTATCTATCCCAACTGTACTGTCTATACACGCACATCATGATTTTTTCTTTCTACAACCCTTCCTTTGTCTACACCTGTCAAAAGTGGGCACTCCATTGACATTCAACTAACTTAGGTGCTTGAACTCGACACCACAATCCAACACAGTCCAGCATTCTACAACCATAGTGAGTTATTCAAAGAAATTGTCGACCATATCCATTTACAGCTCAGCTTAATATTATGGGCT